>VXAB01006008.1:534642-570878 GCA_013399175.1 Odontophorus gujanensis | reverse complement strand
AAAAAAAAAAAAAAACAGCATTCCAATTTAGTGCTATTCTAATCACAGTTAAAATTAAATAAACCAACTTTCTGCCAGGTAAGAGAAGAAAAAAAAGAGAAGGAAAAGGAGAAGANAAAAGGGAAAGAAAAACCCAATAGTTTGAGTGCATTAAATTTCATAGTAAGACATTTAACTAACACAATTATTTGTTAACGCAGTGTTCCAATTATATCTTAAATGAAAGTCTCCAGTGTCTTCGTCACCAACAAAGAACTTCATTATCATTACAAGATACCATGTATTTTTAACTGCAATTATACAACTTTTTATACTGTCCCACTGTCTTGCCTTTCTTCCACTTGTTAAAAATGTCATATAACCTTGTCTTCAGTTTGTCCCCTCTCTGTAATTTTTGATAACTAAATTCCTAATCCTGTTGTCAACACACTATTCTGAAGAAAGTTACGGCAAAGGAAAGAACTGCATGAGCACTGGCAGCTGGAATAGGTGCTCCAAGCTAGCTTAAGAACTGTGAAGAGGATTAGGACAACAAGGCTCTAGGGTGTGCCCGTGCCACTGCAGGACGGCCAGGGAAATTTGCTGAGTTGGGAAGTGATAGGAAGTTGCTGCGATGCTCTAGGTTGTTTCTGTCACCTGGAGCAAAGCAAATGCAATAAGGACAAAAGGAAATTGCTCAGTCTGTATGAAACTTCTACCTCTCAATGCTTCTTCCAGCCTGGGATACGGCAAGGAGATGGCCCATGTTTCCTGCTCAAGAGTGCCACAGTGGCCCCAAGTGGTAAATAAGGAAAAGTTCAAGCAGAAACCTTCAAGTCTTCCTGTGGCAGAGCCAAATCCTAAATTAAAGGAATGTGTGACAAAGCTGCCAAAAGTGTGACACTTGGCAGCTCTCCCAGCTGCCTTCTACTACTTCCCTTCTAGCCCCCAAAGTATCTGTGATGTGAGTAAGGGGCACTCTTAAGTAGCTGCTGGCCCTTTCCCACTGCAACTGCTTGGAAGAGGACTCTTGGCTTCCTTAGGCATCACCGGGGTAAGGTACAGAAAGAATGTAGCTCCTGGGCCTTGTGCCCAATTGCTATTCAGATGGTGGAAAGCAGAAGAGGAGATGGCTGGCTCTTTCTGAATTGAGGAAAACTTCTAGCAAAATCAGGCTCTTTTCCTCACAAAGCTACACATAAGAAAATAAAGCATCAGCCAAAAACCTCTGCCCTTTACTTTCTCCCGGTTCTTATGTCAACTAAAGTTAACTCCCCACTGAACTATATACCAGCTAAGGATCTCACTCTCTTCCTAGCTCTTTCACAAACAAGAGACCACCCTGAGGTACGGACTGTGCCTTCACAATTTTGCTTCAGTCTCTTTAGTCTTGACACCTTGGAATCAAGGTATCTCTGCTTTAGTTTTTTCACTATAAGTAATACATCTGCTCTTCATTCAAGTTACAAATGCCATAATTAAAAACAAACAAACAAACAAAAAAACTCTTCTCTCTCAATTCACCATTGCTTATAAACTATTTCCATCTGGCTAAAATTAAGTTTAAATTCTTTCTTCTCAACTTAGATTGATATTTCTAATATTTCCTTTCCAGGGGGGAGAAAAAAACAGCAAATTACCAAAATGTTTCATATTACATTACACCCAGCATTGAACTGAACATCTCACTGACTCCTTTCCGTAAGTATAATGGTGATTTATCCACTTGTGGTTTAACCCAGCAGGTGGCTCAGCACCACACAGTCATTCACTCACTCCTTCTCCCAAGTGGGATGGGGCAGAGAAGTGAAAGAAAAAAAAAAGAAAAATAGTAGAAGTTGTGTTGAGATAAAACTATTTTATTAGAGAGAAGGAAAAGGATAACAGTTATGTATATATGTATATGTACACACATATGAATGTATATAACAAGTGATGCACAAGCAATTGCTCACCGTGCACTGACCAACACCCATTCTGAGCAGAATAGAACCAGTGAATTCCCACTCCCTTCAAAACTCTCCTTCTGCATGATGTCATATGGTAAGGAATATCCCTTTGGCCGCTTTAAGTCAGCTGCCCTGACTGTTCCCTCCCAGCTCCTTGGGTCCTTCACTGAGTATGGCCTTGGCTCTGTACAACTCTGCATAGCAGCAACTATAAACACAGGTGCACTATCAACGTTGTTTTTCTCTCAGACCAANCCTTCAAAACTCTCCTTCTGCATGATGTCATATGGTAAGGAATATCCCTTTGGCCGCTTTAAGTCAGCTGCCCTGACTCTGTTCCCTCCCAGCTCCTTGGGTCCTTCACTGAGTATGGCCTTGGCTCTGTACAACTCTGCATAGCAGCAACTATAAACACAGGTGCACTATCAACGTTGTTTTTCTCTCAGACCAAAAAACAGCATCATACCAGGCACTCTGAAGAAAACAATTCCATGCCAGCTGAAACTAAGACACCAATGACAACAGAAAAGTTTAACTATATGCTGTCCTTTATGGCCAGAGGTAGAGCACCATGCAAACATGCAGATACTCAATTAACACAGACAGCTACAAACACATCAAAAATGATTACTTAAACAAAAGACACCTCACAAAAGAATAAAATGGAAATTTATAATAACTAAATTACTAGAAGGATCACTGAATAATTTAAAATTAAATTTTAACAGCACAGATACATACAATTGTTACAAAATATTTAACATGTACGGACAGTGGCTTCATATCTTACTAATACCATGTTGGGGCACTGGTATGTGACTGCTGATTCAGAGAAAATAATAGTAATGGGTTATTTCACATTAACTCCTGCAGTTCTTCAATCATTGCATTCTACTACTGATCTGACACTGCTGAATTTGAAATATCTAATATATGCTGTGGTACAAAATGAGACAACCATAGCATTCACTCTCAATTTTGTAATTTTTCATAGACTACAATATACAGGCAGGTGTAAGGGTTTAAGATCTGATCCCTACTACTGAGCCACTGGCTGAAAGTGAAATTGGTAATCTATCAATCCCTGTAGTAATCTCTATAAATAAGAATGTGTGGTCTCTGAATGCACAGTAAATACTGTTACAGTTGAAGTGGACTGAACATTTTGTAAGTTTGTTTAAGATTGACAGAAACTTTAGGGAAAAAAAATGATATTTCTAAATAATAGATAAGTAGACATATAGCTAGAGAGAAGACAGAGATCACACGCACTGAGACTCAAACCTATTTTTTGAGTAGCTCATCATTACACAGAACATTCAGAATCCCGTATGCAACAGATGACAAATGTCTTTGACAACTGACTGCATCATAGATACATTTTAAATGTTTCAGTATAGAATTTTTAACCGCAGTCTGTCAATATATTTTTAGTTGACTTTGTGTTAGCAGGGCAACTTACAGAATCTAATTTAGTATAAAAGGCAGTCATTTATCTGGTGGAAGGTCCATTGAAGAACCTGACCACATAAAACCTTTTTTTGTTGTTGTTCTTTTTTCCTACAGCATTTTGGATCTCCAATTGCACCTGAACATCTGAAATTAAAGTTCTCTGTTTCTACCTGTCCTCCTTTAAGAAGTAATCATACAAAGAAATTGTGCAGAATTTTCATATTCGTCTCAGTTCAATAAATGCACCAAATTCTCAACTTTCGAAATTCAGACTTCATACAAAAGTTGAAGCAGCTGTTTCCAGTAGTTTGCCTCACACTTCCTTAACCCTTAGTAACCTAAGTTTATTAGAACTATATCTTTGCTGAAGTTCTCTAGCTCCACTTGCCTGCTTTTGCATCTAAAGATTCGTGCCTTTTTGAGAGAGATTTCAAAATAGAAAAGTGGTCTTCTCGAGATCTGCACAGTGTCTTTCAATAAAATATTGTTGCAGCCTCACAGAAAGCTGCCTCACTGGAATTGGAAGTAGGGAATCACTATCCATATGCATATATTTCTTTTCTAAGTACCGCTTGAAAGACCTAGTTAAAAATTAGCAGCTGCTGATAAAGTAAGTATATTCTTAAAGCAGAGTGTGTTTTTTGTGTTACTTTTTCTTATAGAAATTTACTTCCTTTTATTAAAAAAAAAAAATTGGGTCTGAGGCATACAGAGGGGTAATGCTCTAAAATCAAGTGAAAACCACACTAGGTTTTCCCTGTCTCTCTTATGAAGCAGTGTTTTGTATTCATTGGTCAAGGGTTATTCCAATGGAAATTCTACTGTATGGATGAAAAGCAGCTATCAGTGTTACTCATAGATGCTTCCTTTTTCTTCACTGCCTTGAAAACATTAAAGCTGAGATTGCTTCTTACTTCATGAACCAGGTAGGTATGGCAACCTTATAAGAGACTAAAAGTATTAATTATAGTAATCCGACCTGTTATTGTATCACAATACATAAAAGATACAAACACAAAACAATATTCATTTTTACAAGTGTACAGAACATTCAAATCTGCTTAAACTCGAGGGATACCATCCTGGACAGGTTTGAGAAGTGGGCCTATGCCAACCTCATGAAGTTAAATAGGACCACGTACAAAGTCCTGGGGCAATCCCAGGCACATAAACAGATTGGGAGGAGAACGGCTTAAGAGCAGCCATGAGGAGAGGGATTTGGGGGGGGTGTTGGTTGATGAAAGACTGAACGTGAGTTGGCAGCATGCACTTGTAGCCCAGAAAGCTGACTCTATCCTGGGCTGTATCAAAGGAAAAGCAGCTAGCAGGTCTAGGAAGGTGATTCTGCCCTTCTACTCCGTTCTTGTGAGACCCGACCTGGAGTACTGCATCCAGTTCTGAGCCCCATGACACAAGAAAGACATAAAGCTATTGGAGGGGGTCCAGAGGGGGGCCACAAAAATGATCATAGGACTGAGCACTTTCTTTAGAGGGACAGGCTGTGAGAGTTGTGGCTTTTCAGCCTGGAGAAGAGAAGGCTCTGGGGGGATCACACGGCCCAAACCAAAGCATCTCAGTGACACAGTGGTACCATAATTGAATTGGGGGCCCCATCAGAAAGTTACTGAATAGCTGAAGCATTAGGTATTTTAAAATTTATTATACTTTGTGACCAAACTGGCAACTGCAGAGGGGTTGGGACTATATTATACTGTAATAAAAACCTCATAAAACGTTTAAACAAACTCACACATCTGCAGAGAGATGGGAGGTATTATGTAATGTAAGTCATTGCTAAGGTCACCTCTCACCCTACTAGCTGCTGCAGGAACAACGTTCAGTTTGAAGTGCCTCTGTGGTTTCCCACTCTGTCCCACTCACCCCTCAAGCCCCCAGCACACACACAGTCTTATGCATGGACACCATTTAGTTAAGTAACACTCAGGATTTTAGGGTGTTTTGGTGCCTGCCTTTGGTTTTCGTTGCTTTGAAACAACGAAAGTTGCTTTTTCAAAAGAAACTGTCATCTCCCTCCTCGCCCCAAAAACAAACAAACAAACAAAAAGAACACCATAATTATTTCAGTTCACAAGATAAATAAATAAATACAAAAGTGTAGAGGAAAAAGAGAGTCAGTTCTCATTTAACCTTACTCCCAGTTGCTCAGTGAAAGAAGTCTTGGACACAGGTTTTTCCTTTAACTTGTATCTAACAACATCCAAAGGATTTCACTGGATTTAATAAAGAATATACTGTGGAAACATTCCTGACCTACATCCTAGGATGGCACTCCTATTGTGTTTGTTCTTAGAAAATTTAACAACAGCTCTAGAACATTCCTTTTGTAGACTGCCAAAAAGCTTATGTCTTCATTATATGCAAAGGTAGATGATAGTGTTGAGGTAGGAGCCACAGTTTCAGCCAAGGGAGTACCTCAAAACCGGTCCAACCATCAACAATCCTCTGTCCAAACCACAAAAGACAATGAGATGAGTGTTTGGAATGCTTTAAAAAATTATGGCTGCCAGACTGTTTGAACGCGGTCAGGAACGTATACTGAAGACCCATAAGAGTTCCTCCCTGGCTGCTCTCTTCACTGCATTATGTTCAGATCAGCTCGCAGAAGGCCCTTGAAGAAATATTAAGTTACTGAGCTGGAAAAAACAAACATCTGCAAAGTTTCATTTCTTTCATTCTTGATTTCGCTACTGACTTATTCTAAGACATGACACAACACGGTCTGTGGAATATTCTGCGATGCAAAATAGCGTAACTACCACCTTTCCTGTTATTAAAAATAGGATCATTTTTGCCAGCTGGAAGTTGAGCAGAAGCTCTGTGAAAATCTGAAATCCTTTGAATCCTAGTATTTTATGGGAACAGATACGATCTTAGAATCCTAAGAACTTCTATGCACTTCATTGTTCATTTTTATTTTTCCTCTACAGCTCTTACCTTCTAAGATCATGTTTTTCACTTAGGAAGGCGCACACCAACAGCACCAAAGGCAACACCCTGTGAGCAAAAGGCCGAGTGACATATATTTCCTAAAAATATCTCGTTAGTAAGAATACTCCTTTACAAGATAAAGGAGATGAGTGTCTAAAAAATTCTTCGTGTAACTGTGATTTATTGATTCCTAACTTGCTCTTGAAGTGCAATTCGAGCACAGTAATTTCCTCCCAGTTCTGAAAAAATTCTTCAGAGCTATCAGGAGAGTAAAGACAACGATGTATTTTAAAACTGCTGAAGATTTTCAAACTCTAAACAACATAACTATCAGTTTGAGACATGTGAAATGAAACAGGACACTTACACATTTCTTCTTGTGTGCCAGATTACTTATAAATCATTTTATAACCATGGATTGAATGAGTTCTGAGTTCAATTTAATATTTTGGAGGAGATCTTTAAAAATAATATCCAGCTTTATCAGCTGATCTAATGAAGTCAGATTACATACATTAATATGTCAGCACTATGTATTGTAGCACCTTTAAGTTACCTTTGTTGGCACCCGAAGATCTGAAATGCCAATGATGAATTCTACACTTCCTAGGATCCAGTTACTTTTCTGTATTAAATATTTCAAACACATCACGGCAGTCTGTTAATTCACAGGTCAAAATTCACACACGTGCATGCACATGCATGTATACGTATGGCCCACCACCCCACCTGAAAGTAGTCATTAGGAATATTCATGGAAAAGGATTAAAAATAAATAACACAAGCATAAGTGACTAGCCTTTGTCCATTGATGTGCAAGAAGCAACTCAACTGCTGTACCTCACTTCCTTGGCTGCTGCAAATTGTACTAATTCTGTCGTAGTCGATGAAGCCACTGGAGTCATCATAATACCAGTTTAAATCTTGTATCACTCTAGCTTACAACTCCTTCAAGAAGGTACAATTGATAGCATCTAGATTAATATATATAATGAAGGATTCTACAGAAATATCTTCAAAATTGTATTAAAATGGAAAATACTATTCTTTCAGAGTGAATAAGCACCCTACAAAATAACATGTTAGTCTATTAAACATTCCAGCTTGAAAAAATGCTCCAATTATTGGATACTGCAATAAAACCTTAAAAAATTTCTTCAGACCAATCTTCTTTACATACTGTGACTACACTGATGTATCCTAACGTAATTTCCTTGAAAATTGGAACAATGTGCTACAGCTAGCATAACAGAGCCGCTACAGTATGGCTCGTGTCCTCTGCTCAGCCATATTTTCATTTTCAGCTTTGCACTACAACACCCAATATGAACTCTGATAAGCAGTCACACGCATCCATACCAAAATACAAGGATGCTCTGAAACTAATGCCTCTCATTCGACTACGTTGGCCCACAACATCAGAAGTAGATGTTGATGGTATGGCAGTACAGGTAGAACCTTCCAACCAATATTCCATTCCATGCTGTTGCAGTGTGACAGGTGGCAGCAGTGAGGCAGTCTGACAACACGGCACCAGACATGGAAGTACATGTGATGCAAAGGCCTCTCACTGAATTCCTCCATGTGAAAAAAAATGGCACTCACGGACATTTATCAATACTTGCTGAACATTTCTGTAGACCAAACAGTGGACGTGAGCACACTGAAGAGGTGGGTGGTGAACTTCATCAATTGTGACAGTGGGTCACTTCCAGTGGTGCAGACAAGTACAGTATGTAGGCTCTTTTTCATGGCTGGTGAAAATGAACAGCTGCGGTGATGACAATGTTGAAAAATGGTGTTTTGTAGCTGAGAATTTGCTCTATCATAACACTGTTGTCTCCAGGGAAATAAATAGGAGGCAGTAGCTTTGGAGTGACCTATGTAAATTGTGTATACCTGAAATAAATAAAATAATCCAGTCTGCCTACTATTTGCTGGTCCATGAGAAAACAATATTTGTGGAAATTTTTCATTTCTGTCAGAGAGATAGAGGACAAATTTCTCCTACAACAATGAACAGGTGCACTAATTTTGATAGGCAGAACACAACTTCCCAACTTTCCACCAAAATGTAACTGTGATGTGTGCTTTTACTTCTGTCTTCTTAATGCTAAGCAATAGAAATACAAGGAATTCTGGAAGTAATGACAGTATGTCAGTTCTCCCTCGTGAGAGAATGAGTTCTTCTAGCATCACCTGCCAAGTCTTGCAGTTTCAAGAACTCATATTCTAATTATTTCAAAACTCAAATCCTGAACTGTTAGAGAACATCACTTGATGCAGCAAAAGAAGAGAAGCAAATCTAGCTTTAAATAGAAAGCATTGATACTCACTCCAGCTACCATTGGTAATAGAGTTGATTTCAATAACTGGTGATTGCCACACCTCTATACCATACCACCTCTTTTTTAAACCAGCACCAAGTCATACAAGAATCTGGGAAAAGGAGATGCAGGGGGCAATCTGGTGCACGTTCAGGAGTACATCTCCTAGACAGCTTTTATGCCTGCATAAAGTATGCTGGTGCATGAAATATGTTCGCATAGTATGCAAGGGAACTACTACTTAAAATTTCTCCAGCTTACAGTAATACCCCCCTGTAAGTCACAGCCTGACCATAGCCCTGAACTAATTGTGCTGAAAGCAAGAATACCCAAATAGCAGTTATCTACTACTTAGATAATAAGCAATCAACTTGATAAAGAAGAAAATATAAATCCATGTTCTGACTTTTCTATTACTATCAATTGAACTCGATCTTTTGATGTCCCTTCCAACCCCTATGATTCTATGAACTCAGTATTGATGCACTAAAACTGTAAAACCAATGCAGCTGAATTTCCACTGATTAAAGCAGTCAGTTAGGGTGTCTGCAGCAAAAAAGTTGTTTTTCAATTGAGAGACTTGCCCTATTTGTACATGAAAGGGCTAGGCCAGATGCTAAGTTGGTAAATTCAAGATCCTAGGAAAAAAAAAAAAAAGTTGTCTGTATTAAAAGCTAGTACAGTAAGGCACTTACTTAAAGGACTCTCTTATTTGGTGATGAAATGGTTAGCTATATTCCCACTGCCCTTTTAAAGTGTGAGAAATGCAGGAAAAGGGGGTGGAGTAAACTGAAAAAAGCCTTGTTCGTTGCTCAAGAACAGTTTATGTCAATTCAAAAGAAAAAATAGAATGATACCCTAAAAAGGGAGCAAAAGTGAAAGTTGAAATCTCTGCTTAATTCATTTGTGTGGGATTTTTCACTGAATGCATTGCTTTACCTTCAGAAGGTAGTAGCCATTGCTACAGTAATATCAGACATATATGGATTCTATTTAGACACGCTTTGACAGAATAGCCTATAAATTAACACACTAATTCACAATACAGTGTTGTACAGTTTCACATTATACTAAAAGGAAAGGAATACCCATCATGTCTTTCTCCCAAAAACAGGCCTGCAGGAACTACGCTCAAGATATAACCATGAAACAATCTTCTGTATTTTGTCTTCTGCTCACGTATAAAATGTAGCATCACCTACCCCTGTAGCAACATCACGTTTCCTCTGAGCACTAGACAAAAAAAACAAAAAAAAAAAAAAAAAAAAAAACACACCCAGGTAAATTCAAGTTCTTTTCCCTTCCCCGGCTCACCAGAGCTTGCAAGACAATGTCACTGAGCCTGAGTTACTGTTAATATAACGACAGAACAACACAGAAGCTTTCAAAGAGAAAAAGAGCTACATCACACAAGGTACTCACAGAAACAACTCCCAAAACTCTGCTGTATTGCCACACAGTGAAAAATTGTCCAAACTTGTCTATCTAGGTTTCTTTGGCAATGTTAGCTGGGAAAAAGGCACTTTGGAAAGGAAGAGTCCTTTAAGGGAATATGTTGAGCTTGGAGCTGTGTGAGATTTGTCTGCAGCAAATACCGTGGAGTTGGATTCACTTTTCTTCTGGAACTGGAGGATATTTACAACAGGGTCTCAGAGCACAGATCTACAATGCCATTATCCACACGGCAGGTTACAGTGCTGTTAGCTTGAGGATTGGTATGCAGGCAGAGCCAGCCTAGAATCAGAGACACGGAGTAGATACGCTCTTAACACACCAGGAAAGAGCACAACTTGAGATTTATACTATCTTGGGAAGTTTACAGAAATGGAAGTGACACATTCACCTATATCATGATAAAAGCACCCCCAAAGACCAGAATTCACTCATCTGGAAGGATCTGAATCCATCTCTCTCTCCCCATCACACCTCAAGAATCAGGGTGGGTCAGAGGGGATCCAAGAACGAGGAAAGAAAAGGAAGGAAAATAGATCACCTCTCTTTCCCATTGAACTGATCCATTGGAATGAAACATAGTTTTGGCCAGCTCAAGGAAGAAAACACAGTTTTTCCTCTTCCTAGAGAACTGTCCAAACAACTAGGCTAGAGTTTTTTTCTCTGCTTTTTCTCATAAACACGCAGCTGTGACTCATAATAATTGCTAAATAAAATCAAATGAGAGTGATTCTAGAGCTATCTAGACAGAAACAGTTAAGCCTCAGAAGAAATGAGCCAGGAAAAATATTAAAATCCATAGGGCCTGTTACAGCCAAATAACAGAGTGGGAATTGAATTCTGGGAAGTCAAAAAAAGTGTATTAGGAAACAAAGGTGGCTCTTAGTGTTTAAGTCACTAAATCAACTTTATGATCTAGGCCAGAGCCTTCACATAGATACGGGAACACCTCGAGGTCCTGGAGCTTTACAGGGCACAGTTTAGCCCACTAAAAAACTGCTGCAGAATTAGACATACATAGTCTCTAGGAATTTTGCTCACCTAAACTGGATTCCAAAAGGCAGGGAAACTGAATCACTTGTCATGCCCACTTTATAAAGCATTTCCATCAAGAGTTATATTATCACAGAAAAAAAGAGAGAGCTTTAACTAATATATGTGGCACACCATCAGAAATGTAGCAGAACAGCATTTTTTCTGGAATCCTTAATTCACCTCCCCTGCACAACAAGCACACCAAGATAAGAACCTCTGATTCACTGACTGAAATGTATTTGCTGTTAACAGAAACTCTATTTTTCTTATATTATAAAGCCAAAAGGCCACTGCTTCCTCACCTCAATAAAGACTGTTGTACGCTAAAGTGCTAATTGCTCTGCTTTCAGAACATCTTACATGAACTGTAATACTTTTCATAGAAGTATGCTACTGGTCATTTTTGCATTGGAGAAATCATTTCTCCCTTGGCTTATTACCTGTCATACGTAACTTTTTACCTAACGCATGCTTCGTAAGCAATAAGCATATAATAAAGTGACAGGACATCATGACTTGCTCTTTTTCTATCATTAGATTGAAGTTTATTAGACACCTCATCTCAGTAAAGGAGATGACATGGAGCAATTTATCAGGAGCATTCCTATGTTTCACTCAGACTTCCTTATAGAAACTTTTTTCCCCTTAAATCAAAATCAGAGAGACAGCAGGTATGAGAAAAGGTGGCCTTTGCTAGCCTTCTCCTGTCTGGGAAGTATATTTCCCCATACAAACTATCACTAAGTGGTCTTCACAGCAGAACAGAAAATGCAGTTTTTGGTACAAATTGTTTCTGGGTAGGGTTGTTGGGGTTTTTTTTGGACTACTTTTGACAAGATGGTCTATAAGTGACAAAACTAAGCACCTATAACACTTTGCACATTTTACATTCTGTTTTAACTTCAGAAAATCTGCCCACTCTATCCTCCATGCTCCTTATATCCAGAGCCTACTTATTTCTCATCAAATGCTATCTCTAACATACGGAGAGCAAATCTTGAACAAAGGTTAGAAATCAGGTTTCCAATATGACGTGATTTACATAGATTAATTAACAAGACTGACCTTAGTCTTGCAAGTTAAACAATTGATGCACTTCCAGCAGTCCACAGAGACAGTTCTAAATAATGTACACTATGTTTGTTAATGTTAATTTCAGTTGTACTACTGACTCTCAACAGATTGATTCCACTAAGCATATGTGTGTAACAAAATACAAAACATTGTTATCTAGATTAATACACAGATACTAAGAAATTTTAAACTTAAACATTCAGTGTCATAATGCCTTCTACAGGTCCTTCAGCATTCCTTAGAAAAATGAAACAAAATAATGAGAGAAATCTTGAAGGTAAAATTTGCAATCACAAGTAAAGTTCTGCAGAAGAAGGATCTTGTTTGATTTCTCCTCCCTACGATACAAAAGGGAGATGTAAAGCATTTTAAGGAAAATTAACATACACCTGAGTTTCTTTAACGGTCACAAATGCCCTTCAACAACCAACTCTACTTTCTATTATTTTACATTACAAAATAAATGAGCCACATAACGCTACATTTGGAGACACTGCAGGAATTTCAGGTAATCATCAAGTAATTTCTCTTACACACATCTTGTGTGTTCTGGAGTATTAGCTGGCACATCCCTCTACTATTATTTACACAAATAAATGATGCAGCACCAAAGTATCACATGGTCTCATATACCCATGGGTATCATTTTTATAAAACACCTAACTTCCAGCAGTTCTAAAAATACTAGCTTTGGTCCTCACTCTTTTAGCAGTAGCATCCTCAGATACACTGTCATCAGTAAAAACCTCGATTGTGAAAGCTATTTCTTCAGCAGGGACAAAGTACAGCCTAACAGTGCCTTTTCTGTAGTCTCGCATGAAATTCATCACTTTCCTGTACAAATTTATTTTTCCTATACGCTTTTACTGGCTGGTGCAGTTGGCACGACTTGACTGACAATGAGCCAGAAGATGCAAGTGTAGGGGAAACTCACAGCACTCTCAGCTGTTGGCATAGTGAAGGCTAAGAGCACAGCAGAAGTGATGCATTCAAGCACAGCCCTGTGAGCATTACCTGGCAGCCTGTGAACGCTACTGGCAGCGAATGTAAACACGTACCATTCACTTCCTTGTAAACTAGGAGAAAGTGTTGGAAACCAACTGCATAGAAAAATGTAACAAAACATTGCAAGGATTCATCAGGTGCAGAAGCAAGTGAGCGCTGTTAATTGATGGCAAGCTTTCAAGAGGTGAACTAAGCCAACTTGCAAAGTAAAATGGATCCTGATACCAACTTAAAACAAAAGCTTTTATTACGGATGTTCACAGCACATAACACCATTTTACTGTCCATTGGTACCAGAGTAGAATTCTACAGCAGTTGATAGCACATACTTTGACCATCTTGGAAGACCAGCCCTAAAGCATGACAAGTCATGCTGTGACTATTCCAGTAATTTCATCTAACTACTCCAAAGGTGATACAATGTCAGAGGAAATATTAAAGTTGCTGGTACTGACCGTGAGTTAAAGATAAGAAGCCTCCAGGGTCTCACATTACAATTCAATGGGCATTTGTGATTTGAAGGTATCTCAACCTACCTTTTTAGGATTTAAGAACAAATTTTCGTAAGTACAGAGGAAGCAGAAACAAAAAATCCGTTTAACCAGTTCCTCTGATTTCTACACAAACTCTAGTTATTCTCTAGTTATGCTATTGTCTTCAAAGAAGAAAAAGAAAAACCTCAGGAATGCTGAAAAAAATTATCAACCCAGAAATTTTTTTTTAAAAAAAGGAAAAGCAGGAAAACAATTGATTGAATCAAAAATTAGGTTTGAATCAAGAGGAACAAGCAACAAAATACAGCCAACGTTTCAAAGACCAAAGTGAGAACCGCACAGGGTCACAATATAAAAGAAAAGCACACATACAAAATATCAAAGTCCTTCTCTATTTTGCTTCAGTGGAGCTTGACAAGCAATGGAACCCAGGAGAATGAGAAAAATATACTATAACCAGAAGAATTTCTCAGTAAATACTGAGGCATACATGAACAACAACAAAAAAAAAATGCATACATTAAGATCACAAGTGCTCTCTTTCTGGACTCAACAGTCACAGAAACAATGATGAATATGACACCATCTGACCAGCTTCTGCCCAGCTGTAAGTCTCAGTGGCCAATATCTGCCTTTAAATAAAGTACATTTAAGATCCAGCAACGTATGTGGTCAAAAAGGGATGGTAGGAAGGAATAGAAAGGGATCTTCTGCAAATATAGTCAAGGAGATACCGAAGCTCGAAGTGGTAAAGCTCTAGAAACTACACTACTTGCAATGTTTTTGAGAAATGGGAAATGACAAGTAGGTTCTGCAGCAAGGAGTTTATTTTAATGGAACAGCAATAAAAGAAATGACACAGTGGAAGCATTTTGTGTGGTCCCGTTCATGTTTTCACTGGAAGGACATAGTGCTGATTCCACCGTTAAGCTTTTATTAACAGCCAAATCCGACAAAATGTGATTTTAAGCTAAAACATACACATACATAAATTGTTTATTATTTAAATTTCAAAACAAGCAGAGCATTCAGACTAAGAAGTAACCTCTTGCCAATATTATAGAACATAACACGACTAAGGCTATGTACCCATCTAAACATTTTCTCAGCATACTATGATGAGAAAGCAAGCTTTTTTTCTCCAGTTTTCTCAGGCCTACTCCGTTTGCTTTTTGGAGTTACAGAAATGCAATGCTTTATTCTTGAATGACAATGTTTCTGCTCTCAGTTAGTTTCATGTTTTAAGCCAACTCTGCTGCCAGTCAAGAATTTAAACCACTGAAGAACATACAAATAACAGTATCTGATCCATTTAGTACAACCTGCCCCCATAGGAGGTCCTGGGAAGGATTAACTGGGTTCCTGGATATTTTCTTGCAGTTTCCAGCGCTTCAGAGGGACCACAGAGCACTTCTTTTTTTTTTTCCTCTTTGATACTTCAAAACTTACACCCCTCACTTTTACTGCATTTATTATTCTTTGCAGTCACATGATTTCTCCAAACTTTTGTTTCCTTCAGTTCTTTCTTCTCTTAGAAAGAAAGAATTTTGGGTCTAGGGCTCAACACCAACCTGCTCCTAAATTGGAACTGGTATAGCCCAATATCTGTAAGTAAACGCCCAGGGAGGAACATAAAAGGACAAGCAGCCTCAGATACTTCCCCAGTACTACAGAAACATCCAACAACTTACAGCCTACTGCTTTTGTAGTTCATAATCTTCAATAGATTTATTTTCCATTAATTTTTTCAGTAATATTCAAATGAAATTAAAACACCTATAACCTTCTGCAATCAGAAGCTACAGAGATAAAACTCAGCTTTAAGAATAACATGTATTTGTTTTGAAGCTGTCATCTGCTCATGTGTCTTGGTCCCCACTCATTCTTGTACTGAGAAAGACATCAGGAAAATAAATTAATTCCTACTCACTTCAAGGTTTAAGATCCATACGGATGAGTCTTAGCCTACTTGGTCATCTGTTACAACTGTTCCATAGCTCTATTTTATCTTTTATTGAGCAGATAAAATATTATAACTGTGTATATTACTTGAGATGAACATGGACTATTTTTTACTTACATATATAGGCTGTTCCAAAAGTAAAAGCTCCTATTTATTCCAATGAAAACTATAACAAAGAACACTATTGGATATTTGATAGAGCAGATTTTCAGCTACACAACACTTTTTCAGTATCTTCAGCACTAAAGCTATGATTTTTGCCAGCCATGAATACAAGTCTGCATGCTGCACTTGTCAACACCCTCACCAGCAGAGGTGACCCACCCTCATCGCTGCTAAAATTCACCACCCACTGCCTCACTGCGTTCACATTCACTGTTTGGTCTACAGACAAGTTCAGCAAGCATCCATGAAGGTCAATAGGTGCAATCTTCTCCACAACGAGAATTCAATAACATACCTTTAGTTCATACACAGTCTCATGTTAGACTTCATTCTGTCTGACTGCTCCTCCGCTGCTATCTGTTGCACAGCAATAACCTGTAAAAACAACCTGTCAGGAAAGCTCACCTTCTACTGCCATACCACCACCATCTGCCCCTGATGTTGCAGGCAGACAAAATAAAAAGGGAGACTGCTTTTGGAGCATCCCTAAATGTTTGAATGCATACTTAGTTTGCCTAATAAACAATGATTGACAGAATTATTGCTCCTCGTGCATAATCAATTGAGTTATTATTAGCTTCAAAGCTGTCTGAAACATATTCTTCTAATTATCCCTTGTGCTCTTATTACTAACCCTAATCTGTCAGACTTACTTTATGTTCTTATTTAAACAATACTTCAGTTTATGGAGAAACAGCTCTTTAGGAGCTTGTCTTAGACCATCTCATATGGTTCTCTTCCTACTCTTTCCCCCCTGCCCCTCTTTTTTCAGACGTTATGTATGTATTTGCTCTAGAGACATAAATATCACATCTATAAAATATCTCCATAATACTCATTGAGACAATTATCTAAGTTTTTTTTTCCTCTTCCGCAAAGATTAATTTTAGACCTCTCATCTTACTCTTAACTAATACACATTCCAGAAACTACATAAAATATCAGTGGATTCATTTGCTTCTCCTGAACAAAGACTGTTCCACGGTAAAAGCTTTAACTCTCATCCATGCTTCCTAGCAGAGGAAGACATAAAATGCTGATGAAATACCCAGCGCTCATTTAATTTTCATTTCTGTTTTCAGATTGCTCTGAAGCTGATGTCTGAAATAAGGTAACAGACATGGGGCTGAGTGCATCAGCTTTATACACATATGTATATACACACTTTTTTTCCTGGTACTAACCATCCTCTAGATAGGACTAGGAGTGAAGAGTTACAGCTCCCTTCTTTTGGAAGCAAGTGTAGAGAATAAAATGGCACCATAAAAAAAGAAAAAAACATGAATGGATTCAAAGACATTTTCACTTTTCCAGACTCTGAATGCAAGTGCTGACAGACCTCTACATCACCTGGAGCTGCTGACAAAGGGCCACAAGTCAGGTCATGGAGAGCCAGCCGCTGCAAATCACAAGAACCCTACAGTTGAAACAATTGTGCTTTATTTCTGGTACCAGATTGGTCTTCAATGTGTGTTTGAAACAAGAAATCACAGTTTATGTGTTGAAGCAGTAAACGTCTCAAGCTACCCATTCAGAGCATCGTAGGGGCTAACAGAAAATGGACAGGGCAATCATCCTATGCCTTAACCATCTTTAAGGGAGAAGGGTTTTTTTGGTTGTTTTTGGTTGATCTTCATTTTGAATAGGTTTGAGTACTTCAGGATCAACAAAATACAAAATGACTCATTATCAAATGAGTCTCTCAAAGACTTCTTTGCCTTCACTAGAACTACTTGACTTAGAATGAGTATGCACAGGATTTACAAAATCCTGGCAAACCTAATTTCTAGCATTCAATCTCATAAGTGAAGACCAGATAAAGTACTCCGAGGTTTGATACACTGAGAGAATATAAACGACTGGAATATGTAAATAGCTGGAAATGTTATACAGTTCTAACAGCTCTATAACAGAAATCAAGAGTCATCCATGAGCCCTTAAAGGTCCACAGTAATAAAGGTAAGCCTGGGTTGGAAACATCAATTCAAAAGCTAGGGGAAAAATAATACATAATAGAAGAGAGAGAAAAGAAGGGGAAAAAAAGATGAAAAAACAAAAAAACAAAAAAAAGAGCACGTTCCTGGCTCACATAAGTTGTTGAGGGGAACTGGGATCTAGAAATGCCCTTTGCTTCTTGTCATATAGACTGCGTAATAGGGAAGATTTGCAGCACAGTGCTACAGATGTTAGGCTACAACAAGAGTCCAAGCTCTGTAAGAGTGCTTCTCTAGCATATATTCACAGAGTAAGCTACAAACAATCATAAAAGAACTGAGATATTTCCAATAGTAACGTCCCTGACAGACTACACCAATATAGGAAGTTACTTCAACTAGTCTGAAGAAGAAAATAAATTACTTCAAAAACTTTTTGGCTCTATAAACCCCAAACAAAAACAGCTTTTGCAGTACTGAAGCTTAACAGACTTATTTTACATTTAAAAAAATTGTTTCAATGCAGTTTTATCTTGTCCAAAGGAAATACAGACAAGAATTACACCCATGAAATTGGCTACTTAAAGAGAACAATTTTAAACTAAATGATAAGGTCTGTACAAAGTGACAAAGTATATGCCAAGAAAACAGTATTTGGTGAAACCCGAAACATTAGCCAGGGTTAATTCTCCTCACAAATCTCTTCTCAGTTTCTCAGAACCCAGCCAAATTGCAACTCTTTCAGCTGAAATTTCCCATACCAGCTGTCTGCCCTAGACTGAATTTATTTTGGAAAACTTCAGCCAAAATTATTCATCCATTTCAGAGAAATTCTCTCACCACCTTTTATTTGGAAACTTTTACCGCTCTAGTACTTCACAGTAGGGTTTCTGAAATTAAATGGGGAAGGAAAGAAAATAGAGGATATACCTAAATAACCATTAATGAAAGCCTGCCTGACTTTGGCCGAGCCTGAAAATGTGCACAAGCCACAGAACAATCCCGAACAATATCTAGTGTGAAACTGCAAGACAAAGTCAAATTCTCATTACAGAATACCTGAAGCAGCTAAGTATCCCTGGGCTGGGCTAACCAAACTCAGACAAATCTCTCCCATGTTGTTAATAAACCCATTATCTTGCTATTTCAGTGGGATGAAGAGAGAACTGTCTGGCAGAATGCATTATTGGAAGGAAGCATGCTGTCTTAGTTGGGATGAGCCAGGGAAAGTCTTTAGGATCACAGGCAAAAAGAAATAAAATAAAGGGGCAGATTAGGGGATTTAAGGGGAGAATCTGAAGAAACTGGTACTGAGTGAGAAAATCTTAACTGATAAAATGCTTCAACAGTGAACACTGGAAGGAGAGCAGGAATGAGAAGATGAAAAAAAAAGAAAGGCTGAGGTGAAAATCTGACTAAGGACTGTACCCAGTGGGAAGACGGGGAAGGAAGCAAGTGCTGTAAAGCAGAAGTGTTTGAAGACAATGACTTCGAAACAAGAAATCTAGGGCTCACAGCAGTAGCCAGAGAAACAGACTACAGTGAATGAAAGCTGTTGTTCCACATGTAAATGTATTATGTTTTCTTCCATTTTCTTTTCTGTAGTGAATAGCACAACATTTTTCCCCACTGAAATTGTTCAAGAATGTTTACCTCTATAGCTCTAACACCTCAATTACAGTACTGAATTTGTCTTTACAAAACTCTGAGGTTACAGTTTAATATCTCTAGACAGACAAAGGCACTAAGGAACATTGATGTATTCTGTTGTATCAACCACACCACTCAGCTTGGTGTCATCAGCAAACTTGCAGAGGGAGCACCCAATCCCATCACATATGTAATTGATGAAGATGTTAAAAAGTAACAGTCCCAAGAAAGACCACTGGGGGGACACTGTTCAAAGCTCTCCACCTGGGTGTAGAGCCAGTGACCACAACCCTTTGGCCACAAACTTCCAAGCAATACCTCCTCCATCACATAGTCCACCTTTCAAATCTTTGTCTCTCCAGTTTAAAGGTAATAATGTGGTGGCATATTATGTCAAAGGCCTTGCAGAAGTCCAGGTGGATGACATCAGTTGCCTTCCCTTAGTCCATTGAGGCCATCACTTCATCATAGGTCATCATATTGGTCAGGCACAACCTTCCCTTGGTGAAGCTATGTTAGCTGTCTCAGATCCATCCATCATCCCCCATGCACCTTAACATGACTTCCAGGAAGAAATCCATGATTTTCCCATACACGGACATGAAGCTCACCAACCTGTAGTTCTCCAGGTCCTTGTTCCTCCCTTTCTTGTAAATGGGAGTGATGTTTCCCTTTTTCCAGTCCCCAGGAATACTGCCTGACAGCAACAACTTCTCAGTTATGATACATGTGGCCCAGTAACCACATGAGCCAACTCCTTCGAACCCTGAAACACATTTCATCCAGCCCCACCAACTTGTACACATTCAGTCTTAAGAGTGGGTCTTGGACTTGACCAGCCCTTACAATGCTGGGGAGTTTATTCCCCCAGTTCCCACCTAGAGGTTCAAGTTAAAGGACACGAGGTGCAGGGATGTGAGAATCCCAGCTGCCAGCGAAGAGTGAAGCAAAGAACTCATTGAGTACCTCACCTTTCTCGTATCTGTTGCAGACAGTCCTCCTTTCTCATTTTGCAGAGAAGGTACACTCTCTTGGGCCTCTCTCTTCTGACCTGACCTATAGAATACCTTCTGGTTGTTTTTAACATTGCTCACCAAGTTCAGCTGGTAGATCATGTCTTGGCTTTCCTAATATCATCTCTGCAAGCACAGACAACATGCCTGTAATTCCTCCCAAGAGATACTCCCTTGCTTTCACTGTCTGTACAATTGATAGGATGGCTGGGGGGGAGAATAATTTTAAACTATAAGAGGGAAGATACAGGTTATACACACTAGGAAAAAACTCTATACTCCAAAGGTGGTGAGGCACTGGGACAGGTTGCACAGAGAAACTGTGAATTCTCTGTCCCTGAAGACATTCAAAACCAGGGTGGATGGGGCTCTAGGCAACTTTACCTTGTGGGTGGCAACCAGACTAGAGAAGGGAATTAGAATAGGATGATCATTCAGGTCCCTTGCAATCTAAGCCAACCTACAAAACTTCAGAACAAAAATATGGTAATCTGTTAAAAGAAACAGCTATTACCTATCTTGTCTGGTCAACTCTTTAAGCTAGATATTAATCAATAACTCTACCTTATACTCAAGAAATACAGAACTCCTTTCACTAAATATTCATTGTCTTTTAGCAGTACCTTCTGTTAGAAGAATCATGTCTTCCTTTACAAATTTCAATCTGAATTATTTAGCTGCATTTGTATTAATTTTTTTTTATTTAAGTCTAAAAATCACTAATTAAAGATTATTCTTCTGAAATGTAAACTGATGGAAACTAGAGAATTAAATCTTGTTCTTAGTAGCTTAGCTTTAGTAAACAAAACCAATTCAAGGAACTGCATAAGCTTCCATACAGTTCAGACAAGTGAGGCTTTTATCTGTCGGGATCTCTACAGACCCCAAACCACATGCTTTTACTTCTCGGATTTCATTACTTCAAACACCAAAATCCAGTTCAATCAAGTAGCAATGAGAAGTGACACTGCCAGCTCTAGATGCAGCAAAGCACAAGACTACCACAACCACCCTGAGAAAATAAAAATAAAAAACCCCACCACACTTCCTCAGCTGCTCAGAGATGACTATCTCAGTCATCACCAGGCTTTACAGAAAATGGGGCGGGGGGGGGGAAGATTAACAGTTGACAGTACATCGCTTAGAGGCCTCTTCAGCCAATGTAACTAGAAAAAAATCTAACAGGCTAAACCATTCCCTACTTTAATGTGATAATTCACTTCAGTGGGATCAGAGCTCAGAATGTTTAATGTCTTATGTGATCCCAAACATCTTCATATGATATATAATTATGTCTGGATTATATCCTCTAGCAACAGACAGCACAAGCATCACTCTGACTACCTGATTATTCCTCCCCTTCATTAAACTAAACCACACTAATACTACTGACTAGCTGCAAAGAAACATTTATTCTTTGGTGCAAATGGAAAAATCTCATAGACAATTGTTAGGCTGACGTGAAGCCACTCGTTGAAACATCAACCTGGAAACGCAGCCAACATCTCAGGAAGGATTACTTAAAATCTACTTCAACGAATAATGTCTAATGATTAAACAGTTTAATAATAGCACCTTAACACCTTTCAGATAAAGAACAGAACATTTGCTACAAACCAGCAGCAGACCACCCAACATCTTAGCCTGAAAGCCTCAGTAAACTCACCTTCTGGGCAGCGCACGTACTCTCAGTATTATTAATATTTAATTGCATTTAGATTATTATTTCATGTTCCTCGAGTATTTAACAAAACAATTAACATGTACTTAAAGTATTTGTTAAAACAGCTATTGTGTATACCTAAGAAAGAATGCAAAGCATTCTTATAACACCATTTGTTCTTAATAACCACTTATTCCTAAACTGCCATTGCATGTAAGAGTCCAAAGATTAAACAAGTTAGGCTCTCGAAGCATGACACTGTACTGTACATGGTTGCCATTCTTCAGAGTCTCAAGTTTGCATGTTTCCATTTAATTAAGGACATGCTGATGTCAATCCAGGGTCGCCCCAATAATTCCAAAGGCCACCGATGCATTCTACTGAAGCTACAGATCTGTATGGTATATGAAAGATAAAACGCCCACTAAAAGTAACCTCCATGGTTTATTCACATACCAAAGGACATAACCTAAATGCCACAAACAATGCCCAATTATTCTTTCACCTATAAAAAGACTCTGTATATCAACAAACCCTCGCTTTCTGTTATTAATCTCTATCCAGCCTGAAAATAACAGTTATGAAAGAAGCCACTATCCATCGTGTCAGGATTCTCCGCAAAGCTCATTACACTAGTTTCTGACTCTATGCTCACAGCATTTAATGTGACTCATCTGTATTTACTATGTACAGTCTTTTTATCCTAATTTAGGGCATGTGGCACTCTGGTCTGTCGCTAGCTCAACTTACTTAACAAGTTGGGTAATAAACTGCAGGAGGACCTGTTTCACTTGCAGTTTCAGAATCTAAAGATATTCTTGCTGACTGTAGGTTTGTGAAAGGTGTAAATTCTTCCGAGCACTAGCACAATGCTTACAGACCTGGCTAACTACCTTAGCTGAATTGACTGCCCACCATCCCAACACGGGTAGCTCTCCATGGTCCTTCATTTGCACCATTAGAAATGAGTTCATGCATTTCCACTTATCAGCACTGGTGATCTGGTTATCTGGTTCACCTTTGTGTACACGTTGATTACAACCGTAAATCATTTCCAGTTGCTTCCCTCAAGCTATTGTAATTATTGTAACACACGAAGAAAAGCAAGTCCCAGAGTAAGATTCCCTTGAGTGTTTTCTCTCTCGTAGTTGGTTCCATTAAACCTTTATCTCTCTGAAAAAGAACTTACACACTGACTTTTCAATAAACACCTAGCCTAATAGTTTTAATGTTAAGTTATCGACAACTTGAATTAGATCTCCAACCTCGGTGCAGTGTGAAAGCATGTCTACCTGTGAAGACTTGCTATGATGCACTTAGCTGACATTAGCATTATTTCATTGAAATAAGAAAGAGAAAGCAAATTTATGGTTTTTGATGTTAGCCACAAGGAACTGTAAGTTCCCAAATGCTTTAAGATGCAGCCACAAGAGGTCATCATGGAAAAGGGAGGCATCGTGGCTTTCTCTCCTCTTCCTGACAGCAATACTCTCAGGATATAGTTAAGTGTATTTCAAAGCTTGAGATGCAAACTCACTGAATAACCTTGGTGCAGTTACTCAGACAGTTGCTACTTGGTTAAAAATAATTTTAAAAAGAAACTTCAGTCCCTTCTCAGCTAGCTAAAAAAAACACTCAGTATTCATTTCCAAAGAGAGGTAGACACCTGGACACACCGAAGACTAGAGAACCAGTCTCCTTCCAGACAGCAACTAAAGCAGGCATGTGGAGAAAAAGAGTAAAACTGCACTAAAGAGTAGTTATGATGGAAGATATTAAAAAGGATGACAAGGAAATTTATTTTTGAGACTGAGCGGGAAGTGAATATGAGATGCAAGCATACTGAATTAAAATTATTCCCATTCCTACTAAAAAAAAGCCCACACACGCTGAGAAGAAATCAATGTCAAAAAAGATATAGTATTCCACCAGTACTACTTATACAAAATATACAAGAGCCTAAGAATGTTTGGTTTGTGCATGTTTACACTAAGATAACTCATCCCAGCCTTTCTGTAGGTTTACAATCTTGGATCTCTAGTACACATCAGCAGTTAACAGTTTACAACACTTGTTGATGCCTTTTAAAAAAAACCACCTGGCCAGGTAACACACAAACTTTAACACTACAACAGCTTTCTGCTCTTAGAGTCAGTCCTTGGAAAAACTCATCTGCTCAACAAATTCAGCGCTTAGTCATGTAAATTTCTTTATTCAAGTGATGACATCCCAGATAACTGTCAAAAAAAAGAAGTACAAAAAAACAGTCAGGCACAGAACAGGCATGGCAACTTCCATACACGTTTTGGCAGACCAGATCGTTTACCCTGATTCAAATGCAAAGTACTGTATTAATACATAAGTAGTATCTCATTCAGACACAGTTCTCAGGAATATCATCACTGAAATCAACAGCCTTATGTGACTAAGCACCAGAAACGCTGAGACAGATGTTCTTCTACAGATGTTAAATACCAACACACTCTACAGTTGTTGTGAATTAACACAGAAAAGACTTAAGATGGCTTTAGCATAGCCACCATACTTGTTTCCAGTAATACTGATTATCAAAGAATCAAGACAGGAACTGTAGTAGTGAGTTTGTATTTTCACACTGCCTTTCAGGCACAGTAATCTTTCCCTGTCAGTAGCAGCTGAAGGGGTTACCAGTTGTACACCTTCAATCTTCTCCCACCCTCATCATCATGACATGTCACTTTTCCCTCTCACTATTTTACTAAAGAGTGCTGTTTACACCCAATACTAAGAACATTTTAAAAGGGGGAAGAAATGATTTCACAGACACAGTTTAGAAAGCAGGCAGAGAAGCACCTGTAAAAGCACAACTCTGGGAACAGTAACTAAAGAGTAGAATGTACAGCCATAGATTAGATCTGCTGTTGATAGAAGAATAAAGTAACTACAGCCTTCATCTTTGAAGAGCTTTAAACACATTTTTGTATAAAGGTTGCAAAAAAGTCACAAATTTTTTAAGCAGAATAGTCCTATGAACTCAGATTTACTCTGTCTACTGGATAACATCACAGATAGCATACTATGAGGAATTTGACCTTGACTTCATAAGCCTGAAGAAGTGCGTTACTTCAACATATGTGCTCTTTACAAATTGGACACATTTGATGTCTAGACAGCCCTTGAACTTCTATGCAAACCACTCACCAGGATGGTTTATTAAAGTAACGTATTCAAACTTATGTCAAGGACTGGTCTCCCGAAAAGATGAGAAAATATACGTATACATTACTGATGTGTCTAATACATACTTCACAATAGGAGAAAGGAATACCTCAAAATGTTTCTTTGAATCAAAATGTTTTAATTGTTCCTAACAGGATTTAGCAATTGTCACAGAATTATCACTGGTAGAATTGTGAGGAAGTGAAAGCAGCTTGACAAAGATAGGATGATAACTGCAACAATAGCAAGAAACCTGTCCACAGAAAACCACATACCTAATAACCAATTTTCCTCAATAGTTTATCAAAATAATTTCTTCTAGTCAAGAATAAAATACCAAGTGGCACAACAAGCACATAACCTCTGTTCAAAGTTAACAAATAACTCCCTTACTCCACAGAAGTGTTTTAGACACGGTAAAAAACATCAGGATTTTTGCCATCCTGGTAAGGGTAAGATACCATTACGAAATCCTTGAAGACTGAAACTACATTTAACAGAAAATTCAGGTTACTCCTTCTTTACTGCCCTCCTAGAGACACTGGAGTCCAAAAACTAAACTGGTTGATAAACATCTGCTCACTCTATTACAGCATAGAGAAGATTTCAGGATTTCAACAGTAGGATCCTCATCCTTCTCTCAACCTTCCCATTTCCCCTCTGGAGGATGTTACATCATTGTTTGACCAGACTCCATAAGAGTTAGTCTTTCCTTCCTTGTAAGGAAAAGTTTTCATCAGTTTTCCCTGATTGAAACTATTACAAATTTACCATTAGTTTCTACGGTGCTCAGAAGAAAGACTGAGTTTGACCACTACTGAACACATCGAAAATCCATGCACTTTAACAGACTACTTTTAAAAATGTACTTCACTTTTTCTGAAAGGTAAAATAACTATTTATTAATTAGACTGAGACATTAGAAGTGTTAATTACTCCTATTCATAGCAAATAGGCCAAGTACATATTTTCCATGCAGTATTCTTTACTTAAATACACTCATATTAAAGAAACTCCATGATATGTGCCTGCAAGTATATATTTGATTTTTCATATATTTCAAGGAACGCATTGGGTCTCCAGGTACAGCTATAGCAGAAACGATGTTGGTGTATTTCTAACTCCTCCTCTTTAAAACAGCTAGCATATATTCAGATAACCTATACTCAGTGTGTGCCCATCAGTTTAAATACTACACTAAGTCATTGGGAAAGATCAGTGTTTTCTCATTTCAATATCACTTAGTCTGTCATTACAAAGAAGGCTAAAACCTTGCATAGCAGTCATTAAAACAGAAAGAAAGAAAAATAACAGTAATATAAACAAGGGCAGAGAATACTACTGGTAATGTGTTAATACCTTTACACTATGCAGTTCAGAAAGAATGCTCTTCAAAAATATAGCTTACAGGCAAATGAATACACAGAACTATTACTTCTGTGCATGATTAAGGAGAAAAACATCTAAGAGGCAAAAAATTGCTGTATCAAATCAATTACTGATTACAAGTCATAAGTGTACTTAAACAACCCTAGTCCCCATCACAGGTAATGCAATGCACCCAAAGACTCAAAGCAGAAGTGATGAAGAACTGCACACCAAAAAAATACTGTAATACCAGATTTTATTTCAAAATCATACAAAATATAAATATAAACGTAATTACACTGACATAAACCTTGCTTTTAAGTATTTGAAAATTTTAACAACATTACTGCCATCAAAAAGATTTGTTTATTATTAACCATTAGGAGATATTACCTTATGGAGCGATACATCATGAAATCAATTGTTGTACATCTAGGAAATTTACCAATAGAGCTCTCTTCCACTGGGGTGTACACTTTGATTTGTCTCATATGAGTGTCTCTTCCATTTTGGTGATTAGCTAGAACAGCTATCTGAATCATAAATGTGCGGATAGGCTTCTTATGGGTATCTGTTAAAGGAACATGAATCCAGCCGCTTGGTTCCACTAATTCAAGTTGCTGCCAAGAACAAGACAAAAAAGCAAAACATTCAGGAACAGCACATATAACCAATCACATATCAAACCAGTCGAACGCAGAAGAGTTTTGCTGGTCAGATTTACTTTTTCAAATCAATTTGAACCAATATAATTCAACACTCACAGCTAAATTACCACTGATGCAACTGGACACAAACTAATTTGACTACAGTTGTCTTGCTTTCACCTTCAGGAATCCACTCTTAAATCTGTGCCTTCATCTTAAAAAAAATGCAATAAGTAGACTTGACTAAGAAGTCAGAATATTTGGATCTTGTTACTAAAGGACACTACTCAAAGATGACAGAACATGCATTTGTAAAGTTTTCAAACCCTTACCTACTCGCTCTGAACTGAAGTATGCTAGAACGACTTGGAAAAGAAACTGAAATCATAAAAGCAACTTTTTCAGAAATTCTTAGGCTATTAGGGATATTGACAAGCAGGAAGAGGAAGGTGACAGAGGAGAAGCAGCAGAGAAACTCAGACCTCATCACATAATCATCTGTGTCAAGACAGACGCTTGGACAAGTAGTAGTTGCTGCACAGCCATTCAATTACATTTGAAGCCCATTTTGACTTTGCTTTCACACAAAACAAGCACAATGTGTTGGGTTTAATTCTAATCCTACAGAAACCAACATCAAAGCAAATGAAGAATTACATTTTGTTAACTCTAAACCACAACACTGACACGTCAGCATACTAAAACCAAGTTAGAAGTTACGCAGAAGCATGGTGACAGCTTTTGTTTAGAACTAGTTGCCCTACTTCAAAGTACAGCTCAAAGCACACAAGTCAGTGGAAGTCTTTGTAAGGGGAAGGGTGGAGGGCGGGAGAGAAATAAATCAATTCTCCACAAGCAAGTGAACTTCAGACAGCTAAACCGACTGCTGTTTTTAGTGGATGTGCTCTTCTTTAGAAGAGGTATGCCTCGGGCAGCTCAAAACTCTCATCCTCCTCCTGAACATGCTCCAATACAAGAATCCCATCAAACTTAAAACAACTTGCCTTCGCTGAGTTTTTCTTTTTTAAGATCCATGTGAGATCTGCTGTTTCAAAGGTATTATCAAGCACACACAATCATCCAAGAAGCAAGCAAAGTCAAAAGAAACTTATTTGATAACTGCTTTAAGTTTAAAAAGATAAAACAAGAGTTACCTCTTTAAAAAAAAAACATGCTTCCCACTGCTGCAGACTCTCCACCAAATCATTTCCAAATCATGAAATTCACTCCGCATTAACAGAACACATTCACTCTTAAACAGAAAACTTCCACAAATCCACACTCACATGTAACCCTGTCCCTTTCAGAAAAGTCTACCAGATCTTTCTTAGCACAGGTAGCTTCAGGTAACAGCTTTAAAAGCACTAAAACTGATCCACTGCTGAAGCAGCTTCACTGGGGCAAGTCATTATGGCGAGATAGTCAACTGATAACAGCAAGTATGCTTGTAATCTCCACAGTAAATGGAAAGGATGAGGATTCCAGTAATATTTTACTCAACTAGAACTAAGGTAAAGTGCCTATGATTTCATAAAGATTTTTAAAAAGTTATATCTAATCTGACTTACGTTAAACTATCACACTCTAAGTTTGATTCTAAGTGAAAAGTTAAGTTCCAGAGCTAAAAAACTCAGGTTCTTATGCTTTGATCAGTTTGAAACAAGTACTTAATAAACATTCTGTATGTCATCAGTTTCAGATAGATCCAGTACAGTTCAGATTTGTAGAGTTTATTGGCTAACAGAAGGCAGAGTGAAAGGACTTCAGCTGCAGAAGCAAAAAAGGCACTGTGCGACCGGTAGAAATGAACTGTTTGTTCAAAACTAAGTTACATGGTTATTACCTTTGTATAGTAAAATTACATCTTCAAGTCACTAAGGTCTAAAGATGAGCATTTCAGTTATGAGAGCCTCAAATGCATCTTCACTACGTTTCTCCCTTGGTCGGGATACAATTTTAAGTTAATACATAAGGATGAAACCAAGTATTAATACATATCATTAGGTTAGAAGGTTTACAAGGTAGTCACACACTATTTATGGCATCTTATTTTTCAGTCCTGCTATAAAAGGAACTATTTCTTCCCTAGCCTCCATACATCAGTGATAGAAGTAATTCCTACATCTGTAAAACAGGCAACTGAGACTTTAAGTTAGAGTAAAATAACCCCAACTTTCAGATGTTAAGCGCGGCCTACTTTTAAACCTGATTAATGTCCTTAGGAACATACAATATTTGATATGAGGTTCAGCTCCCACTGAGTTCGTGTGCAGCTTTAAGTGTCCACATTTCCACAAGTTAATGAAATCCTTAAATGAGCCACTGGAACACACAGAATATATAAGCAGTTAACTTAGTGCATCAGGTAAAGAGACCAGAACAAGGTACAGCATTCAGCTGCCTCAGCCACAACTTCTTCCATTCCTGAAATCTCTGCTTCACTTACTCCTAATGTTCCCCCAGATGAATGAATTGTATCCCAAAGTCATCCTCAAAATAGACCCTGCTCCCCATTCTGATCAAATAGTTGCCTCTTGGAATAAGAGCCTGAGACTCCTGAATGAAATTCCAGGCTGAATTACTGAAGTCTAAGGGCTCATGATTAAATAGTCTACATAACATTCCTATACGCTGATGTTTTCACATCTCTACCATTTCGTAACTGATGCCTACTTAGTCCACTAGGATGGTTAAAACCTTGAGATCCATTCAACTACAGAATTTTAAGTACAATAATCACATGAACGTTCTCTAGAAAAGAGTCATTTCTTCCAGTGATGCATGTATTGTGATCGTAAGAACACCAGATCAAGACACACACTGCTCAACATTTCTCACTAGTATCTACCTTTCACTATGAAGGAATAGGACATGGGAATAGGCAGAAGCAGTACAAGACAATACGCTGCCCACTCTTAGCTCTTATGTCAGCACCCAGATCCAGCCATTACAATTCGTAGCAGAAACAGGATGAAATATGCAGCTCATCTCTGCCTGGAGCATTCACAGTGTGAACAGAATCTAAAAGAAATTTACTATGAAGTTTTAAGAAATTCCTATTAAGCTCACGCAAATGGCGATCTTAGAAAGCCTTGTAAAATGGACTGGAAATTTGGGTGAATTCTTACAGGGAGGCAAAAGGCACATACTCAACGCAAAGGTTGAACTCCTGCCAAGCTACAAACCCTTGCTTCAGAGCTTGGGGGCACTGAAGCATCAAAGAAAGACACCAGATTATTCTCACAGAAGCGAAACAGCATACTTCCCACTAGCCTTCTTCTTGGAAGAAAACTGTTTTGGCTAAAACTTCCCAAAAACTTCAACTAAAAGCAGACACTCTAGAACAGGAAATCACAGTTTGAAATAAACATCAATTTAAGTTTCAGCAACTAAGGGTTAAGTCTTAGAAAAGGTCACACCTTAAGTACACATGGCCATTAGCAACTCTACATTACCAAACTTACTTCAGTTGACATGGTTCTCAACTGTGTTCTTTAAAAAGCACATTATGTTTTTTCCTGTATTTTCCCCACATATACACGTCAGTCATTACCCCATCACAAGTAACTGTCCACCAAGAAAGCTTTATTCATCACCTATGTTACTAATTACCTAAGTTAACAAAAAAAAACCAAATGGATCTATTACCAAAAAAGAAGTAAAGATGAACGCAAGTTAAAAAAAAAATTGGTAACCCAGGACAGTTTCTACATCTCTAACCTTATATACTAAACAAACCAAAGGTTTGCTGTTTAATCTCACTTTTGATACAATAGATTTTGAGCAGCTTGTGAAAGTCAAAAAAAAAAAAAGGAAAAACAAAATGATAAAAACTGAAATGGAAATGTCACTCACCTGTCCTTCGCTGCTGTTATATAATGTTATCCATCTCTTCTGCTTTCTCTCCGCTGCTTTCTCATTTTCCTGCTCTAGAATGATGTTCTAGACCTTTCTGTACTACAGCCTTACACATCGATAACTTGAGTGAGTATATTTTAATGTAGTTTTACAAGCCAAAGCAGAAATAATAGTCTCAATGGAAATCCTCATCAATTTAATAACCCTGTCTCTTCACATCCTTGTATAGTTCAGAGGTACATTAGGCAAAGCTATTAATTCTACTACTGGGAGTTTGATCACAGAAGGTGCAAACCAAACATACAAAAACAGCAACAAACTTGAGAATAAACTTCAGAAAGAAATGACCAAGACCATAGTTATACAGGAAATTCAATCTCTGCTGCTATTGCTGGCTTTTTTATAGGATAAGAAATCCAAAAAAAGAAACCTGAAGGATGTGTATTAAGGAAGATACAAGATTCACTCAACAGCATAACACTAAAAAGATTTAGATTACCTACTTAAAAGGAAGGAGATATAACTTACACTCAAGAACAGCAAGAACAAGCTTAGGGTAGCAGATAAAACTAAATCCATTTGACTCAACTAAGAGTAAGCAACACACGTGGACAGAAAGAGGTTTTCTGAAAACAAAAACCATCAAGAAAACAAGTGAAAACATGGCTGCATACACATTTGTCCCAGAAGCCTATCCTGGACCTACTGTCCAAGTAGGAGGGCAAGGAATGACTGGTTCACAGCTCTGGAAGCTGCCTGCCTGTTTGGTCAGCCAGCTACTACTAATGCTTCCAAGGGTGGACATGAAGCTGAGATACATTATCCTCAGCAGCTATACTTGCCTCTCCTTTAAACCACCATAAGCTCTCAAAAAACAAGTTTAATACATCTTTTGGTCCCATTATTAAGTCCTGTTGTAAGTTTTAACTCAAGTTGGCCACTACCAGCATAGAAGAGGAATGCTACTAATGATGAAGATTACATTTCCATCAGTCAACAAAGAACAATTCAAACAAAGAAACAACTCAACTATAGAGACTTCAAGTTTTGAGATTACAGAAATTTGACAACAAAAGAATCGGAGCTGAGCAAAATGCATTATTTCAAGCAAGGAGGAAAATGAGTAGCAAACAACACCTAAACATGCCCAAAGCTAGACAGCTAATATAGACTGAAAAATTATACCATCACATAGCAACCTTTACCTCACACAGTACATTTCACAACATTAGCAGTTTTACTGTTTCTTGAGATCACTTATTTCAACCCAGTAAGTGCCAGTTACTTTCTTACTACTTGAAAACGTTAATTTCACATGATCATTAGAAAAAGGACAGATCCTGGGTAAGCACATCTTCCTAGACAGGGATGCTTTGGATACAGCAACTCCTTTGTGACTTCCCCACAGCTAACAGCCCAAAGCAGTACACAAATGAAAGATGGTGAGGCCTTTTTATTTCGTTCCCCAACTTATCCCATGCTGTAAATTATCCAGTCTAGTCTAGTATTGTAATTAATTCAGCTCCTTCAGACTACGTATTTTATAGTGCTGGAGTCCTAGAATGTACTTAAGTACTCTTAGTAAGTCTGCCAGTTAACTATTTTCAACCTGGAAGCCACACTGTAGTTTTTAAGGTAACATATCAGAACAAGTTCATCTATTGTATTTCATCCTACTGGAAAAGGAAGTTGACCTCTTTGCTATACTCAAAGATACTCTCTTTCAACTGGTATAAAACCCAAACTGCTTATTATTCTTATGGGCTTCACGCACAAATTGCCTGCTGCATTTACTGCAGTTATCATCACTGAAACAACACAGGATTTCTGCTGTCCTATAAAGCTATCTTCTGAAGACACAAACTACTTGTAGTGGTTCTGTGCGTTAACAAGCAGGACCACTACAAACAATGTCCCAGGAAGTACACAAGACACAGCTCCCAACAATTTCCCTGTGCGCATACAGGAAGAAAAAAAGCAGACTTTCTTCCTTGGTTGGTTATGATCTTCCTGCACACGTGCACCAACAAAGCTGAGTATTACTGCTACCATCACAGCTCTAGCATGAAACAATTCTTTGAGATACTGGTATATCTGATTATGTTTCCACCTGTTTACATGTACTACTAGATCCAAATAACAAATATGAATATTTCGGTATGAAGCATACTGTGAAACCAAACAGCACTTGAAGTTTGTCCTTCTACTTTCCTCAAAAAACAAAAAAAAAAGCTGCCTCTTCTTTTTTAATTTTACTTACTTCACCACCTTTAGAATGAAAAGTGGTTGCTAAACACCTTGTCTTAGCCTTACCTGGAAAGGAATTATTTTCTTCTAAGTGTCTGGCAGAGTGCTATGTTCTGCTACAACAGTGCATCAGGAGCAATATCAGACCAGCTGGGATCCCATAATTCCCATTCCACACCCGATTCACCAGCTGGAAAACCAAGGAGTCATCAGCAAAACTCACCTACCCTTCTGAAGTCCCATACAGCAAATGTGAGAGTCCAATGGAGAGCAGAAGCTAACAGTGGACTAGCACAGCCTATTACAGAATGAAGTCACATCAGGGCTAAGCACTGCTGTGCCAGGCATGTTAGAACTCTAGTATCAACTGCCTCAAAGGCAGCCAAGTAGTATGCCACAACTGACATCACTATTTCGCAACCCCTATAGCAGGGCAGTGCAGGACTGTTTGCTTTACTCAGAGGGGCTGCCCCAGAAGGAAAAGAAATAAAAAAGACAGCCCTACCATGTGTCACAGGTAGATTCAGACTGCTACTGCACAGGTTATCCATGAATGTGAAATGAGATGCAATTATGCGAGCCAAGTCAATAAAGCCTCTTCAATATTGAGGAGAATTGCAGAAATATAAATACAGGGAGCTGTAGCAACGGGATTATATCACACACGCTCACTAAGGCAACTGGCATCTGCTTACAATGGTGGAAGCAACAATTGGACGGTTGGAAGTATATCCTGTGTCCCATGCCACCTCCCAAAATACTACCCTGAGCCTTGAAAGGAAATTCCTGTGGCAACATGGCACCCCAGAAAGAACTGAATCAGACAAAGGAACTCGATTCTGAAATAATTTCAAACACCTGGGCCAAAGAACACAGCACTGACTGGATACATCATATCCCCTACCACACACCAGCCTCTGGAAAAAACAGAACAATGCAATCAACTGTTACCAACTACATCAAGAGCAATGGGTGCTGGGACACTCAAACATCAGGACACATATAGCAAAATCCAGCTGGTTAGTCAACACTCAGATCTGCCAATTGAGCTGGTCCTCACCAATCCAACCTCCTGTAAACCACAGAAGTCCAAAGGTGCACACAAACATCAGGCAAGACAGTCAGGGTTCTTCCTGCCTCCGGTAAAGGCAGGCCCCACCTCAAGTACCATGTTCAGTTTAGGGCACCCCACCACAAGAAAGACATGGAGGCCTTGAAGCATGTTCAGAGAAGGACAACAAAGCTGGAGAGGGGTCTGGAGTACAGGCCTTCGGGAGAGCAGCTGAAGAAGCTGGGATAGTTTAGTCTGGATAAGAGAAGGTTGAAGGGTGAGCTTATCACTCTCTAGAACTGGTTGAAGGGAGGCTGCGGAGAGGTGGGGTGAGGCTCCCATTTCACAGAATACACAGGCACTGAACAGGACGTCCAGGGAGGTGGTGGAGTAAGCAACCCTGAAGGTGTTAAAGAAACACTGAGATGTTATACTGAAAAACATGGTTTGGCAGGAAATATAGGTGATGTGAGCAGTTGAACGGGATGATCATACAGATCTTTTCCAACCTTGGTGATTCTACGATTCCACTCACAGGACTGCTTTTAGTCAAGGATCTAGGTGTACATGGTGGGTAAGGTAGAAGGAATGGGAACATGTGTCATGTGCCTAAAGGTAATCTGATGCTGGGTGAGAGCAGTCAATAATCTAGATCGTATGATGTTAAAATGCTACATAATACTGTATATCATCATTACTACAGATATAATGTGTGTTAGAAGTATGACAGTAAGAACTACTAAAGCTAAAGAACAAACTGATAGAACAAGAACTGCCTTCAGCACGCAGTAATTCAACTCTGCAAATCATCTCTCCTGGACTAAAATACTTACGACAGACGGAGCCGTAAGTAACACACAAAATGAATGCTATGGAAAACTTACCTGGATGGCCCATAGACTACTGAAATATTATGTGAATTCATTAAAAACATACAAGATAAGTGATGGTAATAAAGATGTGCAGAAACTGTGGGATCTGAGCATGACGTAAATGATATGGAATAAGGGGTGAATATAGCCTTAGTTTCAGCTAGAATGGGATTGTTTTCCCCTGAGCACCTGCTACAATGCTATGTTTAAGTTCTAGAAGAAAAACAACATTGATCTAAACATCAGCATGTTACTTAGTGCTAAACAGTGTCATACAGAGACAAGGCCATACTCATGGAAAAGCCTAAGGAGCTAGGTGGGAACAGAATCAGGACAGCTGACTTAAACTGGCCAAAGGGATATTCCATATCATGTGACATCATATGGACAGAGTTTTGAAGGGAATGGGAGTTCATTCTAGCTCTTACGCTCCTCAGGAGGCTAGCTGAGCACCCATCAGTGGGTAGCAAGCAATTGCTTGTGCATCACTTGCTATTTACACGCATATGTATAGTCATAACTATTACTTCTCCTTTTCTCTTAAGTTTTCTCAAACCATGAGTTCTTCTCAGTGGGACTGGGAGAGAAGAGGGAAGGATGGGGGGGAACAAAGAAGGAGGGTAAGAAGCATACAGCTGCACAGGACTTCGCCAGCTGCCAGATTAAATCACAGCACCCTCCTTCATAAGTACAGTTTTGCCTTTCTACACACTTAACTAGAAATATAGAATATGAAAAAGGCTTTTCCCTAGCTTACTCTTCTCCTCCCCCAGCTACACACATACCTTTCCAGAACAACCGCAAGGAGAAAGAAGGCTGTCCCAGTTAGCAAAATTGCCTAACTACCATGTGCTACTACGTAGCTAGCAGAATTCAGAATCAGTAGACCTA
>VXAB01006008.1:466596-529188 GCA_013399175.1 Odontophorus gujanensis | reverse complement strand
ATGTTACTTAGTGCTAAACAGTGTCATACAGAGACAAGGCCATACTCATGGAAAAGCCTAAGGAGCTAGGTGGGAACAGAATCAGGACAGCTGACTTAAACTGGCCAAAGGGATATTCCATATCATGTGACATCATATGGACAGAGTTTTGAAGGGAATGGGAGTTCATTCTAGCTCTTACGCTCCTCAGGAGGCTAGCTGAGCACCCATCAGTGGGTAGCAAGCAATTGCTTGTGCATCACTTGCTATTTACACGCATATGTATAGTCATAACTATTACTTCTCCTTTTCTCTTAAGTTTTCTCAAACCATGAGTTCTTCTTTGTTCCCCCCCATCCTTCCCTCCTCTCTCCCAGTCCCACTGAGAAGGAGGGTAAGAAGCATACAGCTGCACAGGACTTCGCCAGCTGCCAGATTAGATCACAGCACCCTCCTTCATAAGTACAGTTTTGCCTTTCTACACACTTAACTAGAAATATAGAATATGAAAAAGGCTTTTCCCTAGCTTACTCTTCTCCTCCCCCAGCTACACACATACCTTTCCAGAACAACCGCAAGGAGAAAGAAGGCTGTCCCAGTTAGCAAAATTGCCTAACTACCATGTGCTACTACGTAGCTAGCAGAATTCAGAATCAGTAGACCTACGTATAGTTACAGTATTGAAACTGCTAAGAGTGGAAGTAGCAGAACTTGGGCTTCAGCCATTACTTCACTTAAGAAGGAAAAAAACAGTTAAAAACAGCGATGCACCGGTTCCAGCATAAAAATGAGACAGATCCAAAAGAAACTTCACTAGTTCCAAGTGAGTCAAAGGAGGGACACCACATTAGCAGCTTAACAAGAATCACAGAAACATTCTCAAAGAACTCACTGTGAAAAGCACACTTTGCTCTAATGAAGCAACGACCACCTAAGGAGGTGGCTCTGGGGTGTTAATCAGTCACCTCTTTAAATGGTCAAGAAACCTAACTTGAGTCCATTAGTGAGAAGTTTCCCATTCAACACGGTAGTTCCTGAAGAGTCGAGAGGAGTACACCCAATCCCCCAAGATGATTCAACTGTTAGTAGGGCAGTCAGAACACCAGATGCAGAATAATCTATATTATATAATGAAAACTGCAAACATCATACATAAGCTGTTAAGTTCAAATGAGCTGTTACAACAAGCTTCTGGAAATCCTGGAGAGATAGAAAGCAGACGGTCAAAGCATCCTTGTCAAAAAAAAAGTTCAGAACTTTTTAGACCATTCTGCTCCAGATCACAACAGTCAAAGGGTTAAACTGGACAAAAAAAAAGAACAATGAAAGACACAGGCCAAGCTAAAAATAGCATGTAAAGTTAAGCAATGCAGATTATCAATAGATATCAGTCACAAAATGTGTCTGAGCATGAAATTATCACAGAAGTGAACCAGACCACGTTGGGAATAATGTACTAGATAAGCACTCAATCAGCTCAATAAAACAACAGAAAAGCACTATAAAATTCTAAACAGTATCGGGCAATATTTTCAGAAGTACGTTAAGCTTGTGCAGATAAGCTTTCAGCACAATTTGTCAGAATCTTTTGAATAAACATAAATGATGAAATGCATCAAGTGCGCCAATTTAGTTTATGCAATTAAACCACTTGTGACAGTGGATAAACATCCACAGTCACCCATAATTTGTCTCCTCTTCAATCAGTGCATGAACTGTTGAACAAATTGGTAACAAGTTCTGCAAAAATTACATACTGTTTAGAAAATGCTCTGAAAAGCAGAACTTCTGCTTTAATATGTTGGGCCAAAGACATCTCAGCACTTCGAGGATCTTGAACAGAGCTCCTGGTAGAAGGCAAAGAAATTGTAGAAAAGCAACAAACCCCTATGCAAAAGGAGTCAAGTCCCATTAGACTTTAGCAATTGCTAATTTTAAAGACGCACTACTCAGTAAATAGCATAAAAGCTTTAAATTAAGAGGTTAGTATAATTAACACTTCCACACAGGTGTGCCACTGAAAAATTAAGTTCTTTCTCAAATGTGAAATCCAACTGAACAGTTATTTGCAGAGAACAGTTTTATTTTTATCACTACGACAAACTTAATCAAAACTTGATTCCAAATTAACTCAAGCCACACTCTAGCCCTACGCTCCAGTTCTGTAACTGTCAACCCTAAGCATCAGTATCGCCTTGCCAAGGCGATCCAACAGGAAATGTGACACGAAACTGGCAGTAGGCATCTCTTTAGGGAATCATCTTAGGGACACAAAAATACACTATAAGAAACATTCAAGCCCTAAAAACTTACCTCAGAGCAAAGTTTTTTTATTTTATCATTTCACAGCAAAGTAATTATGGAGAAGACTACACATACACAAGGTAATGAGTAACTTAGTAAGCAGAAGCATGGCTGACTGCTCAGGAAAATAAATACTTGGGGCAAGTTGTATGATGCCATAAGCTGGATTTTTACAGTTCTTTGAGGGATCGATCGCTGTAAAAAACAGAGAAGGCTAAGGCATAAGCAACACAGTTGCTGACAATCCTTCCAGTAATTTCTACTAAAGCAGAAGAAAAAAAGAGACAACTCTCCCTTCCACCCCCCCCCCCAAAAAAAAAAACACCAAGAACAAAAAACCCCTGCATGTTTCCCAAATTCCTTCTGTTAAGTGGCACTTGCTACACTCACGTTTTAAAATCACATGCTCCAAATAACTTTTATTGACAGAATTACCCAAAATATCTGGGTAAGCAGATGGAATAAGTTACCCATAATAAAGGAAATGAGGTACAGTTATCAACTATTTAAGAAGATAGACCACTCTCTCTTTTACTTACTTTTTTACCTCAGTCATGAAAAAGTAAAACTTCACGATTTTTCCAATTACACTACCATAACACAACACAAAGCAGAAAAATGACAACAGAGCAGAGAGACCCCAAACAGTAACAAGTGAGGATTCACTCAAACGCAACAACCCCAGGCACAGAAATAAAGGAAAGAACCTGCTTACCTTCAGAAGGCCTCAGGGACACAGGGGTCTCCAGAAAAGCACACTCAACTCCATTGCCAACCCTTAAATGAGGTCTGGGAAGAGGTGGATCCTGGCTCCACCCCTTCTGGTCACTCAGGTACGCTGCATATACTTAAGCTCCCCTGAGTTGGCCCTGCCATGGTAACAATTGCTCAATCAGCACCTCAAGCCATTACTTAGCATTCCCAATACAACGAAGATTTAAAAGCTTTCATCGCTTTCTGAAATAGAATCCATTCAAAATAAGGACAATCTCCTACAACTTCCAGATGAGACAGGCTCTCAGAGAAGATACCATTTCAATGACCTAGCAAACAAAGTGTTGAATGGGAGCAGTCAAATATGCTACTACAATGGAGAAGACTGCAAAGACGCTAAAGCCTCTGAAATTCAGAATTTACTATGAGACTTCTGATTGAAGAACAGCACAAGGTATTAGCATCAGCAGCTAACATCTGTGAAAAGTAACAGAACACCACCAAATCCTACAGTAAAGAAGAAAACACTCAATTTCCAATAAGCAACAAAGAAACAAGTGTCTTACAAGCACTACAATTGTTATACGAGAGAAAATCTGACTCGATATAAGGAGAAAAAAATTGACTATAAGGGCAGTGGAGCACTAGAACAGGCTGCCCAGATAAAACGCTGATGCCCCATTCCCTGAAGCATTCAAAGCCAGACTGGATGATGGCCTGGGTAACCCGATCTATTGGAAGGTGCAACTGCAACAAGATCAACACAATGAGAATGTGTTAAAGAAAAGGGAACCCTCACCCACCTCCAGGGACCTAGGCTCACAGGAAAAACTCCACAAAGGAGTGATCTCCAAGAATAGATCCTTCCTCAGTGGCAGTAAGCCCTTAAATGAGGTCTAAGAGGAGAAGTGCCTGGCTCCACCCCTTCCAGTCTCACAGGTGAACTGCCTTCACCTGCACTCCCAGGGCTGACCAGGTCTTTTCTGCAGGTGCTCAATCAGTGGCTCAGGCTGTGACTCAGCAGTTCCCATACAGAAGTTCTCACTGTCCATGACAGTGCAGCTGGAACCAGATTATCCCTTTCAACCCAAACTACTCTACAATAGTTTGTAAAACTACTGGATAGAGGAGCATAAAGGAAGGAATATAGTCTTTTTCCAAACCAGAGCTGCTGAGTAATCTTCTTTTACTGAATAGTAATAGAGGAAACAATAGAAATGTCTTTTAAGAACGTACCACACAAATTAACTATAAATGGAAACTAAAATGACTGAAAGTATCACTGGAAAATAGTAACTCCTACAAAGGTGCAGACGTTGGCAAAGGTGGTGAAAAACTGTACTTTGTGTCTGCAGTTCCCATTTGTTCTAACATATATAAAAAGGATATTTTGTTTGTGTGAACATTTAAAAAAAATCAGCTCACACTTGACCTTTAAAGTTGTTTAGCCATACCCAGGAAGTACGTCTAGACATAGCTACAGTTAAATTATACAAATAAAGTATTTTTAACGAAGTCAAATTATGCAATGAACATTACTGCTTCAAAGGTTGGAAAACTAGCCACACTGAATTAATCCTCTATCCAATCATACTGACTACCTATCAGCCACTGACAACAGCAGGTCTTTCCCCTTGCATCCCATAGAATGCTGCAACACTTCAGGAAGTGACTACAGGAAAATACATTGACAATTAAAGTTCCATTCAATCGTTACATTAGCAGACAGCTGCTGCTCCCAAGAAGCCTCTACTGGGGGGGAGAGAGAACATCCATCTAATGTGACTCCATTCCTCTTGCTGTAAAAGGCTCCTATTACATGAAGAAAAAATTTTCACGCAGTAATTTAATACCTGATGTGCTAGCAAGTAAAGTTTTGTTTTTAAACGAGCAATATGGCAACACACTCTCTTTGACTCCATTTCTTGTTGTGTTGTTCAAGTGAAAGCATTTCTTCCAGGTCCACAGGAAAAAAAAAATGTATTTTTTTCTAAGCAGCATTTATTTCCAGGGAAACAGAAAATGGAGAACGGTTACTTCTCCCAAAAGAGGATATTTAAAGATCCCAAACCTACAGAGATGATTACCAAATCCTGTACAACTACATACACAAGCAAAAAAGGAAAACTGCCTTGGATCTGGATGAAGACTGGTGGTGACAGAGGTAGATACTCAGTAACAGTAAGTGGGTCAAAACCCAGTCAACTGCAACATTACCCAAGTTCATTATAGTACGCCAGATTTCAATAAACAAACACAGTAACACTTCAGAGGATCCAGAGCAGATGCAACTTGAAACAAGGAATATTTGTTCATTGGAAACAAATGCAAGAGACTGCTGTGAAAACTACGTGTAAATTTAAAAAAGGCAGCACTATGTCTCATCTGAGAAGGATCTCAAGTACATAGACATCTCACTGCAGATATATTTTTCTATGAATGAACTTTAAAGGGGAAGAAATAGTGCATCTGTCACAGAAATGCAGCTGGGTAGTTCTATATGAGCCAGAACACACTGCCATAAATTCGCAAAGCTGGAATCAGGACTGTTGCCCAATGGAAGCTTTTAATTTCAAGTCTAAACAATTTCTTGTCCTCTAATGTACCAGAAAAAATACAGTAGAGTTTCTAACCTTGTGCTTGGGTTTTATTGCAAATCTCTATGAAAACACACCCCGTAAAAGGCAGGACTGCCTTTCACTATTTGGAGGTCAGACTTTGGACTCTGCATCACTCAACGTACATGCAGTCTGTTTTGTGGATTCTTCCTACGAATTAAGACTCCTCAAGTAGCCAGCCATTCACTTTAAGAACACAGAGTTCAGAAAAGGTGAGCGGACAAAGCTATTGGGTTGGGCTAATGCCCATCTTACTGCAACAGCATGTCTTCTAGTAGCAGAATACTTGCATAATCCTATATTCAGCAGATTCAGAATATAAGCTCTTCTGCATAAACTGCATGAGAATTGAAACAGAATTACTTTCTATGTGCTCCTGAGGAATGAGGGAGCATGAGTATGGACCCAAGAAAACCCAGAAGTGACTGAACTGAAAACTCACTTAGCAACACACCTACTAACTCCTTGAACTAGAGGAACCATTGGACATCTTACTAAAAAAATCTGAAACTAATAACACACTGACAGAATCCCGTTGCGAGTGTATCTTCAAGTCCTGCAGACACACACGGTCCTCTTCTTAACTTAGCTCTTCGTAAGGAGATCTCATGACTGACAGCATTAATGAAGAGGAAGCCTAATAACTCCACAACATAACTGATTAAAGCTGCAGTGTTAGATAGACCCAAAATCTACTTATGAAATCCTCTCCATTAGACATGGTGACTATCACAAGCATAAAGATCTATTCTCACAGGTGGAAGCTTAAGGATGTAAGTCATTACTCTTGATGCAGAACTGCTAACTATTAACCTAGCGAGATGAAAATGCTTTAATGCAATCTCACTAGCCATCCTCAGTTAGATCTATTAAGTTAATTCCTGCTAATTAGCAGGAAACGGTCTCAGAATATAAGAAAAATTAGGCTTTCCTGCATTTGCTAATAAAAATATGGAAAAAGTTCTCATATACAATTGAATTTGACTACAGAAAGAGGAAGAAACTAGAACACAAAGTAGAGTCCACTCAAATAAGTATGAGAACAGCACTCAAAAAAAATTAGAAACAATTTGTTAACATTCTTTTAAGATGAGATAAAACATTCCAGAATTCATTCTGAAATAATACAAGTATGAGATAAACCTAGTTTAGGAACTGGATTAAAAAGGCTAGAGAACACAGGCCCTCAAGCCAGACACATACACTACATTCCACGCTCCCATGTGTTCCTACTGAAAATTGGAAAGCCCTGGGAAAGGTTTTTATGATCCAAATGCTTGATCCCTGCAATCTTACGACAAAATAAGAAAGAACAGCCCACAGAAAGGAAGAAGCTACACTTTATACCTCTAGAAACATTTTCATGGGCTAATTGAAATAGGGAACAGAATAAAATGCGCAAGTATTTTCTCCAGAAACCTTCACAAAATTCTTTGCAGACAACACCTGGCAGCATTTCAACCAAAGCTCCTTGAAGACATGCCCCAACTAAAATAACATGCAGCAATCAAGGACCTAACACTAGAAGGGACTGTCATTAAGATGGTTTTAGAGTAACTGAAGTTCGCATCAAGAGCTTTGTATTTGCTCTCAACGTCCATCACTTGCAAGGTAGCATTTTGTGTTGAATGTTGAGGATTGATTGTTTTGTCACATGAACAATGTTCCTTTCTATCACATCAACAACACTGTAGTATGTTTTAATCAGAAATCAGGCTATACCTTTACTTCCCTAATGACACTCAGAACCTCAGTTTTAGGTTTTCTACAGAAACGTTAAGTCCCAGGAATGATTAAGCAAGCAAGCATGATTTTAATGACAAAACCCTCCTTATGTATCTCCACAGAATACACTTGTGGATCTAAGTCTGAAAAGTCACTGTGCTTCTATGCCCACAGAAGCATACGTTCTTGTCAATGAATGCTAACAACTTCTGAATTCTGATACGTTTCTGGTTATTTGTTTTCCTGCTGGCCTGACACAAAGCATGGTGTCTATTTTTGCTTTGTTTTTTAATTCTCATTTACGTCTTGATACCTGCCACAAAGAAATACTGTCTCAAGTGGGTATTAAGTGGGTAGGGATGGTGATAGAAGGATGGCTGGACTAGATGATCTTGTAGGTCCTTTCCAACCTAATGTATCTATGAATCTATGAATCTATAAGTGTGAAAAGAGACTGAATCTGTACTGATAGAAATAAGGACACTTAAAATGTGGAAGACAAATGGGCTAGAAAGTGGTCCAACTGGCTCCTCATTTCTTCCACACTGCTACCGCTTCTTCCCATCATCTCATTGGTGAACTACTGAAGAGTCACAGGGTGCTGTGGCTGCCTGCAAGTTGATTACATTAAGCAAAAAAGACACCTCCAGCATCAGCTGAAAGAATATCACAAGGCCTTCTCAGTTCTCATATATCTCTAAATTCCCATTCCTTTCATATCTTTTCTAATGCTTAACTCAGATGTCAAATGCTAGCTTACCTCTTTAAAGAATTTTTTTGCTGGGTTAGTAGCAGCACACAGCAGGATCTGCATCAACTGCAGATTTAACTTTTCTGTACTCGTCACTTCTCACCACTTGAAATCATCCAGTACTCATTCTAATGATTACTTCACATAATTAAGCCTGCAAAGACAATCAGGTATATCAAAGCAGATTTATAATAGACTGACTTCATCCTCCCACTTCTAATATGCAGTCTGGGGGAAAAAAAACAGGCCAAATGCCTCTGAGAAGTATTTCCAATTGGCTAACCACCTCTCAATTTCAAAAAGAATAACTATAGAGAGCAAGCAGTCTTAGTACCTTTTCTGGCAAAGGCAAAAACAACCCTCTGGTTTAGATCTTTCAAGGCAAATGCCAGTATTCAATATTGGATTCTCAAAATATTCGTTCACATATGGAATCCAAAACCAGAATCAATAACAACTGAATAACTGGGAATTTCAAGGAAAGGAAAAAAAGACTGTTGAAGAGGGAGAGAGAAGTGGGGGAGAAGAAAAAAAGACAGCAATATAGGTAAATAGCCCTCCATATCAATTCCCACAGGCAGCATGCATAACTCTTCCCTACGAAATAAAAAAAAAAAGGGAAAACTTCACTTTCAGAGACCTGGTGCTTCTCAAAGATCTTCTCCCTACCACACTGCTTCCTGAAAGTTCAAGGAATGTCTTTTCTTCCAAACAGACTCTTCTTTGGTACCTACTTTGTTGCTTTACTAAATAACCCAGGTAAATGCACCTTGCATTCAACAGTTCCATTAGCAGGGTCTACAGCAACATGGTAAAGCAGAGAGATTAAAAACAGATGTGAAAATAGGTGTTGCAAAAAACTACAGTTTATAAGTGAACAGTATAACAAATGTCTGTACAATACAGTTAAAACAAATGCTTATCAACAGAAAGAGGCAAACTGATCCAGTATCCTGAAGACATTCCACATTCACCTAAACATCCAAACCCAGTCTCAGATGCAATGCCAGATGTGCTTGTACTGCTTTCAAATGTCAACCAGCCAACACATACACATTAAAAAGGGTAAAATAACGGGAAAAAGTGGATGCTGAAGTGTTGAAGTAGGGAAACAACGTATTTCAGCCTTTTCTATCATGCATTATCTACACCTTCACCCACTCACCTTACTCTTGTGCTCTGTCTTCAAACAATGCCTAAATGTAGCTGTGAAGATCATAAAGCTCTTTCTTAACAGAGCATTTATTTATATTGCAAAAAACAAGCATCTGTTTGTCTTTTTTTTAAGCTCTGAAACATTATCCACAAAAAGTACCTAATAAGGGTACACTGGTAAACTGCAACTACAAATCCCTATTGCTTTTGGAAAAAACCATCCACCAATGCATATCTCAGCACACTCTCTGCACACAGAACATCTAATCCAACAGGAACTTTCTGAAAAAAAAACCCACACGTGAACAGCAGACACTGATGCTCACATAAGCAAACTGCAACACAACTCAGAAGATCATTTATCACGGACTTTTTTTCGGGGGGATGCCCTGGAGGCACTAGCACAATGGAATTCCAGTACCACAACTGCTTATTTATCTGTGTGCCACCCTCCAAAATAACAGGTAAAAAAAAATACATAAAACATGCTACTTTTTTTTCCAATTACAGGAAGCACAGAACAAATTCCTTGCAATTCGCTACTTCAAACAACATAATTTATAACCATGACACAAGTAGAGAAGAAGCACAAAAGGGAAAAATGCAGAAATAACATAACGTTCCCAAGGTTCAGTTTACAAGGACCTCACACAAAGGTTGTTTTTTTTTTTTTTGCAACTCTTACTAGAAACGGTATTATTTGCTACAAATGCAGTAGCTGCCAAAAGCTATGATCCATCTAAAGCAAACATGTTTAAGATGGAAATAGAGCGTTAATGCTGAAGAAAGACAGAATTGAGTATACAAGTTTTCTTTTAAAGCTGCTGAAGCAATTGCGGTACAGTGTAAAGTTTGTTTGTTCAGCTTGCTGTGCAGAAACTGATCGCATCTGCAGATAAGCACCAAAATTACAGAAAAGTACATTAAGACAGTAACAGAAGTAACCAAATTTCAAGCTGTCTAATTAAACCTCTTTTTTCCTGCAGAAGGTTATTGGGAATTCAACACTAGCCGTGGTTCACATGATAGAACAATGGGAAAATTTTCCGAATGGTTGAAGGCTAACCCTGACAAGTGTGGAGAGCCAACTACAATACATTATATGGTAGCATAACCTGCCACCCACGTTGCTGAGAGAACAGCTTTCAAACACATGCACCAAGCTGTAAAACCACAAAATCCCTTATTACACATTGTCCCTTACTTAAGGTGAAATGCACTATCCCCCTCTTTTACAAGTTCTGGTGTTTTTTTTAAAACCTTCATTCTGAAGTTTATTCAGCAGTTAACTAGACTGTTTCTTCAGACTTCCTCCCTAATGCCATCTATCCTGCTTTGTTCTCTAACTAAAATATCTTCTTTTTTATATTAGCACACAGTGAAGTTCGTTATGTCTTACACTTGTTTTAATTCTACTTCCACCTGTATTAAGTTATCTAACTTCTTAAGGAAATGTGGGGTATATGAGTAAACACATGCAGGCTTTGAGCAAAACCTTTTCCTTTTTCATTTGCTTTTTATGCACAACTCACTGCTAAAAAGAAAAACAGGTTTGAGTACACCTTTGATGGGAAGACCAGGTATTCTCTTGTTTACTGGGATTCTTTTCTATTACTAAGCAACTCAAAGCCATTCAAAAAGAAGCTGCCACAGTACGCACGGTTAACAGAAAGTGGCATTTATAAGTAAATCAGATATTACTGTAGAACAACAAACACTCTCCACCCTCATTACAACATGCTGCGGTCACCAGCCAAAGATCTTTGCCTTTTCTGAAAGAGGGGACATGATTAAAAAGGCAGGCCAGAAAAACAAATTATACAATCAGACTGGAGGTACGGTAGAAGTAATAGCAACTGTTAGAATAATTCTGTACAGGAAAAGTGAATTACTTCATGGTGTTCCAAATGCATTTAACCTCATACTACAAAAAACATCCCTAAACATTCATATATAATACTTAATAACTAATCTTACTTAGTGATGCTTTACTCCCTATCACCATCCCCCCCCCACCCCGGCCAGTTATCTCCACTCCCCTGCAAGTCTGCTGTTTGAATCACTGCATTCCAAGGTAGTTAGAGGACATGCACAGTTTCTTCAGGGGTTTTCAGTTGCAACTACGCTGGCAAATGTAATTTTATTTGCAAGTGTTTCTATTCTACTGACAAGGTCAATTAGTCCATATAACTATTGGTTGTTCCGTCTGATAGCTCAGTGTATTTATTCAAGCAAGCACTTTTATAACCCACAATTGAATGCAGACAGTTACCCTTGTAAACACAACTGTCCACAGGGATTTCCACTACATTTTGGGCACGTAAAAGGAAAACATGCCTTTCTTCCCTCAGCCTGATAGCCTCCAAGTTTGATTACAGCCTGAATTTCAGGGAATGAGGAGAAGGGGGGTGGGCTACTGTTTTAAACGGATACAATCTATTGTACCTAATAAATACTTATTTGTACTAACCCCTAGGATCTAAATAACACAGAAATTTGATTGATCTCTTTAGGACCTTGAACAGTTAGGTAATGCAATCGACAAGAACACTCTATCCAAGCATTAAAAAGCAAAAGCAGTGGTTTAAAAGAAACAGATACTTCGAGTGAAGGGTTAAAGGCTACATAACATGCTTTTACAAAAGCCAACAGCACAACAGAAGGCCTAAAAAGTGTGTGGGTGGGTGCGTGTGGAGGGGAGGCAGGGGGCAATCAGCTGCAGAAGCAGGAATGACTACTGCTCAGCTTTAGCTAGAACTTCCACAGATCAGGAGCACAGCCAGCTTCGCTGCCAGCAGGGCCCAGTTTTGCTAATTATATAGTTCACTACAAAAAATGACAAGTCCAGTAAAATCACATGGGAACTCTATAGAACAGAAAACAATCACAGGGATGATCGCTAAGGAAATACAGATTCCATGAAGCAACATAGTGAAAAAACAGACAGAAGTGCAATGTACAGTGTGTACTTAGAATGCATCCACATTAAAAGCATCACTGAAAACAAATAGTTTTTCAGAAAAAAAACCAGTGATAGAAGATGACAATATAACAAAGAATTTACTAAAGGTGATGAACAAGTGAGATAAAAAGATGTTAAGGACTGGAACGGGGAGTGTTTTACCTCAGTTTAACAGACGAGGGAACTGTTTACATACACATGTACAGTGCTTTACCTCAGATTCTTCTAGGTACACACAAGTTATTATATGGCTGAAAACAAGACAATTCTAGACAGCACTAATTAACCTGTACAAAACTGTAAGGCCTACACAAACAATCCAGTGCCACTGAACATCACAATGACAGGTCTCAGTCAGGTTTAAAAAACTGATCATTGCACATAAGCTTCTGTGAATGCACACATACACATGAAAACAGGGAAGTATTGGTAGACCTCCAGCTTGGCTATTTTGTAGTCGCAATGCTGTGACACAATGTGAAGCACAGCAGTGACAGAAGAGTAGCAAAGTCCGTGGCTGCAGTGAGTGAGGATACGATCAAACAACAGCCACAGGCACAGAAACAAAAAAAAGGAACTGCTTACCTTCAGAAGGCCTCAGGTTCACAGAGATCTCCAGGAAGACACCCTCACCTCCACTGAGCCCTTAAATGAGGTCTGGGAAGAGGCTGATCCTGGTTTCACCCCTCCCGCTCACTCAGGAGCATCATACACACCTAAGCTCCCCTGGGTTGGCCCTGCCTTCCCACCAGGTGCTCAGCCACTCCTTCAAGCTGTGACTTGGCATTTCCACTACGAGTGTAAGTGGGCACTGGAAGCCTTCTCAGGGAGCCTGATTAAGCATTCTGTATTGCTATGTAAGGAAATGGTTGAAGATGAGGCTACAGAGTCATGACACTGTGCTACAGTTACATCTGCATTTATGTGTGGCCAACAGAGCCGCAGCGGACTCTGGTATTTCATCTCACACCTCAGTTCCCCCTTACAGAGTTGGCTCCCAGGTATCACTCATAACAGAGACAATTCTACGTAGACTTTGACTCAAAACATTGGTTCGACAGCATACAGAATCCTCATAGTCAAACAAATAACTTAACTATCCTACAAAATGACTAATAGTAGTATTTCTCTCAAGTAGTAATATCATCCTATAAACTTCAAAAGCATCAAGTAAATCTTGAATTCCAGTCTGATTGCTGTGTTTCCTATAAAGTCACAATTATATTGCCACAGTTCCTTTTTTTTATTTCAAGTTTCATTAACAGTAAGAATAATTTATCGAGTCCAGGTATTTGGTTCTCACTGCAACCTGCTCCCACCTGCTAGAGGAAGAACTAGCATTTGTTTAGAGTCAGGATACACTGGAGAACACTCAGTCTGAGACAAACTCTCACCATATTAGAGGATGGCTTCCTTACACACAGTTTGTAAGTGGAATTAAGCTATTTGTACCAGAAAAAACACAGTGACACACAAGCACTTAAAGAATTCCTTTCAAATCCTCCTACTATAGCTTCACAAACAGAAGCTAACAAGCAAACACACGCAGGTACTGTACAACAGTGTATATGAGCAATGTTAATTTGATCAGTAAGTTAGCTTGCCTTTTCTCACTGCAGTGGTGTAACCAGAAAAGCTTTCACTTACACAGGAAGAATCACGTGCATTTTTTAATTCTTCTTCCATGATGGAACTTAGATTGAATAATCATGACCAAGATTATAATCACAGTAGACACTCACAGCTCCCAGCCTCAGATTCCCTTGAGAAAAGCTCTGTGTTTCATCAAGTTCCTGACTTGGATGGAGCTGCTGACACTTGCTTTGACATTGTTTTTCTTCTGCTTCAGAAGTTAAACTGACAGTATTAAAAATACAAGGCTCCATGGGGAAGCTTGTCCAGTATACTACTATTCCAGGGCATCAAAAGCAGAACAACTCCAATTCTTTCATTAATATCCAAAATTTGAAGCATATGCTGGTCACCTTCCAAGAGCAGAAGAAGGATGAGTAGGTCACATCGCTATAGATAAGAGCAAGGAGCAGTGGTGTTAGTAAACCAGCCCTACTTTAGTAAAGGACTGATCTTGTGAACGTCCCTGACCAGCAAAACATCCTCTCTGCTGGAAGGTAGGAACAGCACGTACCAATTGCATCAATGATGAATTATTCTGTTTACCAAATTTGACCCTTGGCAACAATAACCAGGCTTAACCAAAAAAATACCAGTGATCATTTTATTCCTCTGTTTTGCAGCTTTCCAGTACTGGTAAATTATATATGCAAGTAACAGATAATTTATGGCATCCTGGTGAAGTAAACCCATATTTATTATACTGCTGTTTTGCTAATTGAAAGTAAAAGTGGTATGATGATATCATCTAAAGAAAACCCTATAGACAGACAAGAAAGACCACATTCTACATGCTATCCAACTAGGACTAATTCATCACTTCCTCAGGACCAGGCTTATTTTGTAGAAAGTTAACTGAATATTTTAAACCATCTGAACTCAAGGAGTAACTGAGGGCTTGGCACTGCTTATTTCTTACACAGAAGAAAGAACACAAATGAAGGGTTTCTGGCTGAAGTACCTGAAGCTCAGTCAGGAAGCTAAACCAATTATCAGCTGAGTATTTCATCTTCAGAGGAAGGTCATTTAAAATGCATCTTTGATGTCTCATCAGAGACTCAGAAGTAATAATCTTTCTTAATCCGCTAGCTTGCAACAACACCGTGCTGTTATGTTCACCTCTCCTTGTTTGTCATTATCTATATTTACTTCACATATAGAAAACAGACAGATAAGCAACTCAGAAAACGTCTAGAGAAACCCAACCTCCCCACTACAGTCAGTGGACAATGTAGAGTAAAGGAATTAAATTAGAGCCTAAGTCTCCTTAATCGTTTTTAAGAAAAACACCCCCAGTTTGGGTATTTTTTCTGACTGACAGTTCCCAGCTGTACCACAGAAACCCTGAGCACGTAAGCGTCCCTGTCCGTGGTGCTCAGCCAAAATACCACTGACAACAGATAGGGCTTGTGCTTGTTATGGGTCTGGAGCAGGAGGTTACAAAACATGAATCAAAACCAAAAGGGTGAGAAAACCTGAGAACAAAACAGGCACTATTCAGCAAACGAAAGCCACATTGCCTGACAAAAAGCAGGACCCACACTTGCCAGCAAACATATCAAGATTACAGGGTTTTCACCTGAGTCTTCAAAATCATCTCCGTAACTGACTCCTGATAGGGCTGCAAACCATGCCAGTTCCCCTGCTTCAACGAGAACAGTTTCCAAAGCAGGCAAATAGCAAACCTTTTGCTTACTGAGGTTCTGCAAAGCCATGATGTTACCCACGTGCAGATCTGCCCTAGTGCATACACAGAGTGCACAAGTGGTCTGCAGCTCTTCTCCACTGGAGTATTCCTGGTTACTGCTTTCAAACCTGAACATCAATTCACCTTGTCTAACCTGTGAATTATTACTACCTGGACACAGTTTTAAAAGCATGCTTTTTAAAGTCTGAGCATACAGAGCAACCCCATGCACCAGCAACAGTTTGGTCCCATCATAAATTGTTTTGCTTTACCTGAAATACGTGGACAAAAAAATGAAAAACATCGCCCAAAGAAGAATTCATGCAAAGTTCAAAAACTACACCGAAAGAGGACTCATAATGGAATTAAAATAGGCAAATGATACATTTCCCATTTCATCCCCAGTTGCTGCCAAGATATATACATTATCTTTGACTGCTGAGTACTCTGTAAGGCACAGCACAATACAGAACTTTGTTTCCTTTTGTATGAGTTCTGACTCTAAAAGAGAATTTAACTTTGGGACTAAACACTTGTGCCTTCAAGTGTGAACTGATGCAAGAAGTCAGTAACAACTGTACCCAGAAAGCCTGCCCACATCTTAGCAAAATACCATTTGCACCAAAAGGTGCAGACCGGGCAGTAACAAAGTCCAAAGGTATCCTGCTGCACTGTCTGAAGTCCCTAAGCCACAGGCTCACAGCAGCTGCAGTGGCTTCTGCTAGACAAATACAACATGAAATTCTCCTTAATCTCAGCATCACAACAATTAATCTTTTTATGAGAAGCTAAGCTGTTGACCACCTCAATGCTTTGAGAGATGTACCAAGGCAGTTATCAAGAAACGTACTATTTGAAGCCTAGCAGTCTCCTGCAGCAAACTTTTCACTCACTCGCTTCACAGCGAGCACTGTGTCACAGTGTAGAAGTTCTCATATGCTTCAGTCTGGATGCCGTTTAAAAAAAAAATGCCTGCATAGACTACCTTGCCCATACAAAATAATTTGTACTGCCACATAGGAGAACTCTGAGGCAGGAATGAGACAGTTGCTCTCCAAACGTAACAGCTGTGATAAAAAGATGCATCAGTGAGATGTGTCTTAATGCACACCACTCAACACTTCAACTGGCCTTCCTCCAGCTGAAGAAGACAGGTGAATACTGTCAAAATGCAAGAACTGTTCTCAGCCCGAGGATGAGTGACAAACCAACTTGTTACTTACCACTGAGAAAACACTTTCATTATAAATTCCAAAATAAGACATTCTTACAGAACTATACTTAAAACTAAACCTCATGGTGTATTATTGATGAAACAAGAACACTGCCCTTTTTAAAAAATAAACCACTAGGAAAAAAAACAACATGGAAGCATCACGTGATTTTCATTAAGACACTGAGCTGGGCAAGAAGCCATGGCAAAATGTAAAATTTAGTTGAATTCTCAACGCAGTTAATCAGTTCTGAAGCCAATGGCATAATCATTGTGTAATTAAGGAGATTTTTCTCAAAAATTCAAGCTCACGCTGCTTCTGCTGTGTCAGAGAGGCAGAAGAAAATAAGTTGTTTCAGGACGGGAGACTCAGGAACGCATTTTGAATATCACACATTAGAAAAATGCTCCAGCTAATGGCAATATTTAACAACACAGTGCCCAGAAAATCAGCCATGGGTATTTTACAGCAAAGTACTGCATCTCACTAGTAAGCAGACTGACCACATTTTCTTCAGTTTTGAAGATTAAATACATGAGCATGTGTTATGCATCAGAATTGCTCTTCTCATGCAACACATTACAGTCACATTTATTTAGTATAAATGTTTCTACAAGCATTTCACAGACATGCATTTTCTTTTCTAAATTAAATGCTCTATGTACAGAATCTTGTGTTTAAGAAGGAAAAAAATGAGTATTTCCTGAGAAACCACAAAACACAAGCTTATAACCAACAGCACAAGCTTAAAGTCCTTCTAGAAACATCTTACTGTTTGTATAGATCTTAAACACATCCTCAAAAGGGGAAGCTCATCACTTTATAAGAAAGTTACGTTCTTGAGATATATGCAGAATGCTGTAGTAAATATTATTATAAAGGGACAACCATTTAAATAACAGGGAAAGTAAACTACACACACAGAAATCAAACTGATCATTAAGGGCAACGGTGACATCTAGTGGACACTTACAGAACAGACTAAAACCAGCAAGGAAAAGATAAACCTAGTTTTAGGTGTTAGGCAAGGTGGAAGTGACAAGTGGGTAAGTTTTAATTAAGAGGAAAAGACAACATGCTGTTGGAAGAAAGAAGCTTCTAGTGTGATGATTCATAAAAAAGTAAGAACGTTTCAAAAGAGTTCAAGACTCCCCCATTTAAGATGCCGCACGAAAGTACTGTTGTCCAAAACCTGAAAGAACAGCACACATCTGAGAAAGAATGAAGACAGTAACATAGTAAAGGCACACATTTACTAAGTTCCCTATTCCCACCATATCTAAAACAAGTAGATACTCAAGTTGTTCTTGTTCCGACTAAGAAGAAAGAAAAATAAAAGGGAAGCAATAAAAAGCACCAAAGCCCAACTTCAGGCCACTAAAAAAGCATTTCTTTTCCAGTCAATGCTCTTGACTATTGTGAAATCTGACACATAAGGGAGGTAAGATAAACTCTCCCAATATATGTCCCCATAGCAGTTGAGAACCAAAGACAACCATGTTTTTCAGCTTCCTTATCGTAATGAAGAACTATCCAAGACACTGGCTCACAAGTATCTCAATTAGTTCATCCAGCAAACTACTACAGAAGGTAACATCTGCTTTTACTGTATAACAAAAGTCTAGTACATAAACTAAACTAAACAGCTAAAGCACCTCAAACCTCATCTCAGTAGCTCTTCCAAAGAAACCTGCTCTGGCTACAAGTATCAACATAAAAAAGACTGTTTCAGTTGTTACATTTTAGTAAACGGTAGTGTTTCGTTGTTACTTCTAATCTCTGTCCTGTCAAAAACATCAAGCATCAAAAATCACAGCTATTGAAAAGGAAGTTGGACTGTGGACAAATCGCCAAGACAAAAACACAGTGTCCACCTGAGTGCTGAATGACTGCCCACCAGAGTAATAACATGCCATCCACACAATATTTCAGTGACATACAGAGCCTTAATTGAAGTTCATTGTTCTAAACTCTGATTCCAAACAAGATTCGGTAGTTGAGTAATCCCTTCACAAAAATAATTTAAACAGATAATATTTTTCTCCTCCCCTTAAAGTCTAAAAGGGAAGGCATTCCTCTTGATATACGCCATGCACAGGGCTTTCCAATGCTCCATACCTAAGCAATTCTGAACAGTCCTGTTCTGAAAATCCCATTTTACAATCCATCACAGAATCTATATAACAAGCTTGACTGTTGGCAAACAAAATGTGAAAAAGCAACATAAATAGCATAAAAGCCAAAAAAAAAAAAAGCAAATACTGAAATGAACCCAGAAGCTTTACCCCTCCAAGAACAGTGTCCTCCAAAAACGTTTTCATCACATCAAATATAACCTAAGAAAAAGGGGCTGTTTTAAGTCAAAGGACAAAATATTTTTGACCTACCCGGATTTCCTGGAGATTATGGAAATTATTTCCTACTCTGACAGAGATTTTGCTTGGAGTGTAACTTTCATCAGATTTGTAGTCTGCATAAATGCATAACGTCTTCACCGTTGTTTTCCTTCTGCAAGGAGCAACAGAAGTTTGAAAGCACCCTGAAGGAAGACATTCGGGAAGAATTTGCTGCTGTAACATTTATCAGTAGATACTCACACCATAAGAACCTTGGTGTAAAAGCACCTAGTGTTCGCACATTAAATAACAAACATCTTGGAATTCTAGCAGCATCTTTTGTCTGCCTTCATAATGGCCACAATACAAAGAACTGCAATAAAAGGTCAAGACACCAAATGAATACTTACGTGTGATGAAACGCACTTGGTCTACCAAACAGGGGCTCTGCTAATACATCAAAAGGTGACTCCATGTCAAACTACAACTTAAGAGTTTGGTTAGGGTGCTGAAAGCATCCTAAAGCCAATCTGGTCATTCACAGCAAAACAGAAAATTAAAAGTTCCTTCAGATTACCAGCTGCTAAATGCAGGACTGATTCAAAAGTAGTCAACTACCCTTCAAATTATACTCAATGACAGGAAAAGTTAAGACTCAAACGTGACCTTAGATAAATGCAAAACGGCTACAAGTGGTCTACGGCTAACGATCCCTTTCAAATACTCATCTTTTTAAAGGTTTTCAACTAGCCCTTTTTGCCAGTTATGCAACACAGGACTACTTCAGGAATCCTTACACTTCCAAAACGGTAGTCCTGGTGAACAGACATGAACACAAAGTTATACAAAATGCTCTAACTTATAAAAAGACATCTTTATTACCTAAATTGGATGTTCACCAAATGAGGCTGCGATCCATCCGACTGCCAGTAAGTTTCCAGATTATCATCTCGTAACTGATCCACTCCAAATCCTAAGAAAAAAAGAGTATGACAGCCTCAAATATTTTTTCCGTGATGCAGACATCACAAATATATACGTTTTTTCAGCTGTAGCAAATCAAAAGACATACTCTAAAATTTAAAGAAATAGTTCTAAATATTCCATCTGTGCTTGTGACAAAACTGTAACAAGAGTGTCAACAAAATCTCAGCACTGAAGTGTCTTCGCATTAACCTACTGAGGTCTTCAGGGCTTTTCATCATTCAACATACTGCCGGATTTCAAAAGGTATGAATTGATTCGTAACAAATGCACGAATGATCCTTAAGAGTTGTGTCTCTACATATTCTAAAACTAAACTGCTGAATTAAGTTAATGTCATTAATAGACAACAACCAATTACTAGAAAACTTTAGTGAAAGCAGTATTTCCTTAACAAGTTGCTTCTCAAAATAGTTTTGCAATTGCAAGCAAATAGCGAGAACAAGGAATAGATATCAGAAACAATAATCCTAAAAGTTGATGTTGCGACGTTTAAAGAAAAAACTCCACATTTTTTTTTACCCCCATTCTTTAGTTATCCTTCTACTAATCACATCATTTCTGTAATTGCTCACACAAGTTACAGTCCAATTCAGCAGTTTAAGTGCCGCTCGCAATAAAAAACATCCTTTATTCTATTGGAGTAACTAAGTAATAGAATATTTTTCTCCAAAGATACCAAGATATCATGCCAGTAATGTGCAGCCCGAGCGTGATTTTAAGACAGACTGATAGGTGTGCAGCAAGATCAAGTCCCAACACGTTTCTGAAACAGTAACTTAACCACACAGAGTGAAAAGAATTTCAGAGCTTTTGAGGAATTATGATACAGTTCTAAGTTTTAATTTGCCTCGAGCATAAACTAGGGTGAAATGAGTTACAGTGACGCCTCTCCATACATCAGAGATACTCTCGCACTCTGTATAAACAATTTCTTATCAAAACAAACACTAAGTAACAACAATGACATTGAACACTTACGTGAAGTGCTGTGATTTTACCTGGCTTACAGGATGAAAGCGACCAAACTGCTTGCGAGCCTATTTCCCTAACAGTACCCGTCCTCTCTAACTGCTTTGGATCAGCACCAGGCGGGGTCTTGTTCGGGGTAGTCATTACTGATGAAACAAAAACAGAAGTTCGTTATATTCTTAGTTTAATAAAAAAAACTACGGGGCCGCATCTGTTCATATAGACGCATTCATTTCGCAGCCTCACATCTGGGTGAACTACACAGCCTGAAGAGTAGCGCAGACTTATAAAACATAAAAACACCGCGCCTAGCGAAGCAGCCCGAGGGGGCCCCCGCGGCCCTTCCCGCCCCCTCCGCGGTGGGGCTCGTACCGAGGAGCCGCACCCCCACCTGAGCCTCAGCACAGCAGAAAGGAGCGAGAGAAGGCACACGGAGCCGTCCCACACGCCCCCACCGCCGCTCTGGGGCCGACTCCGTCCGCTCGCGGCCGCGCACGCGCAAAGCGTCACAGCCCACGCCGCGCGACCCGCGCCCCTTTAGAGCCGGGAGCGCGGGCACGCCGCTCACGTCAGGCGGCGCTCGGTCGGCGTCGCTCGTTGGTGACGTCATCCACGCGCGCTCCGCCCCTTCCCTCACGCTGGCGCCGCTCTGTCCCTACCCCGCGCCCGTCCTTCCTCTCCTCTCTATGGTGCGCGGCGCAGGCCCCGCCCTGCTGGGGAGGCGGCCATCTTGGCCTGGTGGCGGCGGGGGCACGTTGTGCCGGTCCGCGCTTGGCAGCGGCGGCGGCCGCAGAGCCCGGTCCGGAGGCGGGCCCCTATTTTTCGGTAAGCGGGCTCCGGAGAGGCGGGAGGGCGGACCTGTGCCCTCGTACGGAGCACAGCGTAAGAGGCGCGGCGTCCTCCCCGTGCCCGTGGGCCGGCTTTCCGAGCTGGGCCCGGCCGCGGCCCCTTGGCGTGGTAGCGCGGATATGTCCGCTTCGGGCGCTGCCCCGCGGCTGGGAAATCCCGTCCGGTGTGAGGAGGGAAGGCTGCCCGCGCGGGGACACGCGCTGCTTGGGGCAGAGAGCCGGGCTTTGCCTGAACGTCAGAAAGATAACGTGGTGTGTGTAAGCCCTGCGCGATTGCGTGGCGGAGAGATCCGTTGAGGTAACAGTAACCTTGGCGAGGTAAAAGGGTTTGGCTGCTCTTCGCAGTGCGTCTTGTAAAAACCAAAAGCAGGCAAGGAACCTCTCCAGGGCTGCAGCTGCCAACAAAAAAAAAGAGAAAATAATAATAATAATTAAAAAAAAAAACCGTAGTTTTGTATGCCATTTCCAGTGGATGGCTTTATGCCTTTTGCTTCTTGTTGAAATATGAAAGATGGAGCGATAATGACCACGATTCAGCCCCGGCTGGGCACACCCACTCGTTGTGCTGCGTCAGTGCGTTTGACCATATGCTTTTCGTGTTCACGTTGCATTTATTTCCATGTTCGTGTTGTACCTTGTGAGCAGCGCCGTGGGTTAAGTGCAGTCGTCAGGTTTGGGGCTTCCTGAAACCTCTTGGACGCTGTCATCTCAGTTTCAGAAACGTCGAAAGCTTGAGTGTAGACTGGTTTGTCATTCTTAGCGTACCCTGTTGGTACTTGTGCCATTTACTGCTGCTTTTGCTTTGACGCTATCAGAGAACCCCTGTATGTGGGCTCCTCGTTTTTAATTTGGGCATTCTGACTTTTTCTCGTGGAGTCACTGAATGAGATCCATTAGCAGTGGATCAAGAGCGAGTTCTTGAGGCTCATTACTTCCACAGGGAAGTGTGAATGCTGCTCATTTCTTCCCACTATGTTTAGTTTACACGTGATGCAGTATGATTTAATAAAAATATTAACTGTTTTTTTTCTGCAAAGTAACTGAGTTGTGGCTCAGTTCTGAACACAGATTTCTCCTTCACAGCATTTAATTGAATCAACTCTAGCTATCTTTCAGTCTTCTTTTGTAATTTTTATTAGTGCTTGTATGTTCTGTGTAATTCAAAGCGATTACAAATCCTTTGTCACTCTGACATGACAGTTCTGTTATGAGTAATGCCTGTGACAGAAGAAATAAATAATGGCTTATCAAAGAGCATAAGAACATTGGCTTAAAATGCCTGTGATAACGTGTTACGTGTCTCAGATCCAAACTGCACTGCTTCTGAGTAGCAGTTCCTCCTGCTGACCATACCTAGCAATTAATGCTGCACTGCACTTTAACCAGACGTGTCCCATATTTGATGCTAACCTGTGTTTTGAGAGCTCCCTGTCTGCACCTTGAAATCAGATGAGCCTGTTTGGTGCATTAAACTAAACACCACTGAGGAAGCTGCATATGGGTGTCTAACTTGAGCTCAGTCTGGTTTTGGACACTTAATTTGCCCTAAACTGTCAGTTCTGAGTAGAATTCTCTCTTTTCTCTCTTGTGGATAATAATCAACACAGATGTTAGGATGGCTCTCGACATGTTGCAGAAGTGACAAATACAGTTTTCTGAAAATGGTTTAATACCACCAGAAAGTTTTGAAAAAACTGATGCTTCATTGTGTAAATGGGAGAGGGAATGCCTGACCCTACATCTCCATGCTGTCTTTGTAGTTCTGTTTCTGCCCCCTGCCTCCTGTACTTGATGCACTTAAATCTCTGACTCGGAAATGATTCAAAACTCTTCACTACGGGCAGGCATTTTCACACATAGTGGCATTAGAAGAAAAAGATTTGTGAGGCTGTTGTGTTACTTCAGAACCAAGGTCTGATTCAGCAATGGACTGACTGTTTAGGCTTCAGTCTCATTATCCCACCAAGATTAAGGGGAAAGCTTGTTGAAATAATTGGCACAAACAACATGTTTGAAGCTGTTTTAATGTAGTCTTTTAGAGGGACCCACCCACTCCCTTCTCCTCCTGTGTTGCTTTAAGCTAACCGCCAGACTGGGAAGGTGATGAGTCTGTCTGGCCTGCTAATGTGTATTACTAAGGCACAAACCTCTACCACAGGTTAGGGTGGTTGGGTAGGGAAAGCAGGCTCCTGAGGCCTTTGTCTGTTGGAGCTTGCTCTTATAACCCGTAAAAGTAGATGTATGTGTAGAGATAAGGTGTCCAGCGAGGAAAGCCCTGCCCAGAAGGTAGACAGTGTGGTCTGTCTGCTCAAGGTCCTCAGCCACATGGGTTTTGTTGGAGAAAGGGCTCACCGGCTTAGGCACTTCCCTTGGGAAACTGTAGGGAGAGTGAGCATTGCACCTCCAGGTGCTCAGCGTGCTGCGCACTGCAGAACTGTCATTAACAAGCAGTAGAATGTATTCCTGAAGAAGGTATCTTTGTCTGCATTGAAACTGACGAAATCCATTATTTTAATCACCTAGAAGATTCTCAAACGCCCTTAAAGTTTTTCATAATACTTCACATTTCTTGTTTACTTAACGTAAGAAAAGAGTATTAGAGTAGCAAACCCTTTGTTCCATGTCTGCACTCAAGGTACCATTCATTCGTATCTGATGGGAGTATCTTTAGCCATTGGAAGTGCTTTGGGAATTCAGAACGGGAGTAAGGCTGCTGCTTCTGAAAGGAAGCACTGAAAATATTCGTGGTAATAATGGGTTTAGAGATTCAGTAACATCTTAATTGCAGTTTTATTTTGCAATTGAGACATTGGAGAGGAATGGAAAAGCATTTTAAAAACTCAGACATTAGATCAGTGTCCTTTCTACCTGTATCTGAGACTGTTTGCCCTGATTGCTGTCTTGTTTTTAAGAGTATGAATCGTACTGGTAATAACCTTAGATACGTACTGTCTTCCTTGCACTGTCAGTAATTAATATCTTCTGACTTTTTTGTTTTTTTTCCTTAAGGTCTGGAAAACAGATCACCCTCATAACTGGTGAATGCACGTGACCGTAAGCTGTGCATTATGGCAGACAAATTAACAAGAATTGCAATTGTCAACCATGACAAGTGTAAGCCAAAGAAATGCCGGCAGGAGTGCAAGAAGAGTTGTCCTGTGGTTCGAATGGGTAAGAGATGTATCTTAACCAAGTATTTGAGCACTGTGAAAAGGTTAAAGTAACGTTTGGTGAGAACGAGCTAGGGTGTTGGGTTTTTTTGTCATTGCTTTGTTTTATAAAGACTGCAAAAGTAGAACATTCATCAGGGAAAGCGTGAGCGATTCGTAGCAGCAGTGCCAGTTTTGAGGTCTTCAGATGATCTGAGGCTGCTGTGGCCCTTCACAGGATTGTGTCATTGAATAGCTGGGTTGGAAGGGATCTTAGAGATATTCACTTCGAGACCTTGCCGAGAGGAGGGACACCTGCTAGACTAGATTGCTCAGGGCCATTTCCAGAGTGGGGCATCTGCAGCTTCTCAGGGCAGCCTGGTCCACAGCCTCAGCACCCTCACCGTGAACAGTTTCTTCCTATTATTTGACTGTGTGTTCTTTGGAATTTAGTAGTACTAGAAAATACAGGATACTTTAGAAACTTTTCTGAGTTGATGTTATTCTTTATCACCAGGAAAACTTTGCATAGAAGTCACATCACTGAGCAAAATAGCATGGATCTCTGAAACACTTTGTATTGGTTGTGGGATTTGCATCAAGGTAAAAGTTGGTCTGCTTTATAAAGTGATAACATTTCCTTCTTATGCCAATATTACACTATATTGCTATGCAGACAGTAACTTCACAAAGTAATTCAAAGTTTCCCTGAATAATAGGGCCTTGTTAACTGTTAAAATTAAGTGCTGTGGTACTTACTGAACTGGTGGTGTTGGGAATGTACGTTGTATCTTTTTGTTTATCGCTTTGTTTTTGGGTGGTGGGAAGTTTGGCTGGCTGGCTGCCTGGTTTTGGTGCTGGTTCTCTTGTGTTTTTGATGGTGTTTTTTTGTTTTATTTGTGTCTTGGTGTGTTTTTGTAGCAGTAGATGCCAAACAATAGAAGATGCTTTTGAAAGACAGCTATTGCATATTGCTGTTTAACTTGTGTCACAGACTGAAAGCCTAAATTGCTGCTTTAATGTGAAAAGTGTGCTGCAGTCTTTCTTTGAAGAGGGTTGACTAAGTAAATGACAGTGGAGTAGTTTTTTCACAGAATATCCCAAGTTGAAAGGGACCCACAGGGATCATCGAGTCCAACTCCTGACTGTAATATAAAAGTCTGCAAACTTCAATCATTAACCTGCAGAATTAAAAAGTCATTGACATGGCCTGTAAATGGCTTAGCATATTTTACTGATAAGCAGAAAATGTTTAACTGCTGCAATGTAGCTGGTCTTTTTTGGGGTTCTTTTTGTGAAAGTTCTCTCTAAAAAAAACGTTCAAGCACACAGTTAGCTCCGCAGTACCAAAAATAAGAATTCTGTTAATAAACCATTTGGGTGCAGAAGTAATATGATAAATAAATGTGTTTAAATTACAGAAATGTCCATTTGGAGCCTTGTCAATTGTTAACTTACCTAGCAACCTGGAGAAAGAAACAACACACAGATACTGCGCCAATGCCTTCAAACTTCACAGGTACCGTCGTTTCCAGATCAGTGTAAAAGACAAAACTTTAATTTTACAGAACCAATGTTCCTGATTAAAAACTGGATTGTTCTTAATTTTTGCTGGATTATGTACTGTCAGATTAGCAGTTTAGGTTTAAACAATCAGCAGGTCCAAGAGCAGGTTGTAACATTTACTTCACCTCTAAATCTTGGCGCGTGACAGCGTGAAATCCACGTAACCCCAAGTTATGCATGTCGCACACAGGTTGCCTATCCCTCGTCCGGGTGAAGTTCTGGGTTTGGTTGGAACCAATGGTATTGGAAAATCAACTGCCTTGAAAATTCTAGCCGGAAAGCAGAAGCCAAATCTTGGAAAATATGATGTATGTATCAGCAATAGAATAGAGCTGGCCTTGTAGATAGCTGGGGTTATACAATTTCACCAAATTTTCCTATACAGGCATGTGGTAGAATTTGTGCAGATGGTGCCACTTTACCTTTTTACAGCCAGAGGATGTAGCTCCACCCAGAAACGATAGCAGAAGGATGTTTATTTCAGCACCATGCATTCGTTAGGCTTTTTTTTCTTGGATTCTCTTGATGATTTCTTACTGTAAAAAATGTGGTTATCCTTAGCTGCTGGTGAAGATGTTTCCAACTGTACACTTCAGTGCCACGTTCTGAAAATAATTACTTTCTTCATGTTGCTAAATACTTTGACATTTTGATAGTCTGCTGGCTGTACAAGGCTTTGTTCAACTACCACTGCACTGAGGGGAATATTATTACAGAATAGGCAATCCCTACTGTGACTCTTCTTATCAGCTGGTATTTCAGAAATCACCTTCACATCACCTTGTGATGTGTTGAATCTCTTTTCATCTGTTTCGTTATCCAAAGGAATATCATTTCAATTAATGGTCCGTTGTATGTCTGCCACTTAAAACTACAGAGAAGTAATAGCTTTCCAACTATATCTTCCATTCTTATTTAAGTGTGGTTTATATTATTTTGTGGACTTTGTGTTTGAGGTAGCTTATTGCAGAAATAGCACAGCTTTTAACTCTTGAATGTCCTTTATTGTATTGTCATGCTTTCCTTATCAGACTTTCCTGCGAAGAGCCAAACTACTTTGACCATAGAAACATGTGGTGTGAATTGAATCTTACGTGCTCCTTCTGCTGTCAAATTTAGAAAGCATTTCCTCTGTGTGTGTTTGCTTGGTTTGGAAGTACGGCCACATCACTCTGTTTCTGTTCTGTTTCCTCTTCTTTCCTTGGAAATGCTGGCTGTGAGCAGAAAACATGACCAGTTTTTACTGCATCTTCTGTGCAAGTTGACTTGATCAGTCCAGCCCCTTCCTTTTGGATTAGCTGTGCCAGACAGCTAATGGGTAGCATTCCTTGACAGTGGTCCACAGCACCATTTTGTCCTGCCAGGCAGTTTCACTCACACGGTGTCTTAACTGCCCAGGTGCACATTTAAGGTGCTTTTCCTGAAAGAGGTACTGGCAGTACAGCCAGAAAAGTAAAAATGTCAGGTCTTCTCCATTTAGCTGTTGGTTTATTTTGTTTTTAATAGCAACCTCATAGAGGCGACAAAACAATTCAGTAACTAGCTTTTATCCAGGTTTGGTTTGGTTTGGTTTTGCAGTCTTGCAAGCACATTCCATTTGCTGTGTTGATTGTACCATCAAAAATGCCTTAAGTGATCCTGGGCTGTAATTCCGTCACAGGATCCACCCGACTGGCAGGAGATTTTGACTTATTTCCGAGGCTCTGAATTGCAGAATTATTTCACCAAGATCCTGGAGGATGACCTAAAAGCTATCATTAAGCCTCAGTACGTGGACCAGATCCCCAAAGCCGCAAAGGTAAGAAATGTCATTAGTTAATGGGAAACGAGGAGCTTCTCTTGGCATGCTTCTTTTTATTTAAAGATTTTGTTTTGAGAAAAACTCACTGCTGGCTGCAATAATGCATCTGGAAATAACATCGTTGGGTTATCTGTGCTGCTTATCTTTTAGGGAACTGTGGGATCAATTCTGGATAGAAAGGATGAAACTAAGACCCAAACCGTTGTATGTCAGCAGCTTGGTAAGTCAGTTTGCAACACCCTTTCTGGTAGAACGTGTTTGTTTTAAAACTGGAACTATTCCAGTTACTGTCTGCTGTTCTTGCAACGTCTGAGCATCTCCTACAGTGAGAAGCTTTGCACATAGAAAATACTGTGCATGCATGTAAAAATTCTTATTCAGAAAGCTGTAGGTACATAAATCTAATCAGTGAGAACGATTGGTGGGAGGTGGACGGTTGGATGATATTGTAGCTGTTCTCCAACCTCAGTGATTCTGTGATTCTAACTTGCTGTAACTCCTCTGAGTATCTGTACGATGATTTTGTGGAAACTAACTTTACTTCTTTGTTTGTTTTTTTTTCTCTGTGTAGGGTGTCCGCTGTGATTATACATGTTTACATAGGTAATAAGCGTATGAATTGTTTGGTATAACATATCTAAAATTAGCCTCTTGTTTGCAGACTTAACCCATCTGAAAGAAAGAAATGTTGAGGACCTTTCAGGAGGAGAGCTTCAGAGATTTGCTTGTGCAGTTGTTTGCATTCAGAAGGCTGATATGTATGTTAATTTACTTCTGTCACACGTTGCTTCTACTCACACGTCTCAGAGTGCGGGTCTTTAACAAATATATACTGCAAGAAGTATTTGATTGAAGTATTCCTTTTTTCTCTTTAGCCACTTTGGCAGCTTGGATCTGTTTTTCTTTCATATGTAGCGTGCTTTTGTTTTTAATTTGTCCGACCAGAAGTATCTGATTTCAGAGAGGTAGCAGTTCCTCAGTGTACCTCACTTGATCATCTTTGGATAAGAAATGGACAGAAGTGAGAGCGTTCCCCACTTTTAGGAACTCGTTTCCCTCTTCCTCTGTATTGCAACCAGGAGATTTAGGCCGCCCTTAGTCTGTGCTGTTTCTTGAGTCTGGATCAAGAACGCAAGATCAGAAGACTCTCTTTCTTTTCTGGCTTTTATTGTGTTGTTTTGATGTGCGGGGAGAGGATGAATTTCTTCCAGTGTCCTACGATTGGTGGATTTGCACCTGGTGTTAAATTCATGGTGAATCAAACCTGAGTGCATGGAATTTCCTAACCAATTGATGACTTCTTTTAACAAAACTTTCTGAGAGCTTTAACACTTCACGTTACTCTAATCAAAGATTTAAGGCAAGTGCTAGTAAATAATTTTCATTTTTACCCTCGCTCACTGTAAGTAATGGTAACTTTTTACTTGTGTTTAGAGGTTGAAATGTCAGTATTAGATCTAAATATGTTGACAGCTTACCTTCTCTGAGGTGTTATTCTTTCTTTTGGGGTTAGCTTCATGTTTGATGAACCTTCGAGCTACCTAGACGTCAAGCAGCGCTTGAAAGCTGCCATAACTATTCGGTCCCTAATAAACCCTGACAGGTAAGTGTAACTTAAAAATGTCATTCTGGTCTGTAACAGTAGTCAGCTATACAGAGTTAGAAAAACACCTCCATCTCCCTCTAAGCGCTAACTTCTCAGTATGGTACATTAATAGATGTTAAATAAAAACATTCCAAGCCAGTACTATCCTATTCCTGCACATGCTGGAAACGTCCTGTAGTTACTGTCGTTAATTTTTCAGCTTTGGGGTCTGTTTTGCACTAAGTACATGAAAATATCAATAGCTTATGTGCGTGCAAGACCATATAAGTGTGTTCAAAGTAGAAGGATAAAAATCTGACTCTATTTTTCAGGTACATTATTGTTGTAGAGCACGATCTGAGCGTGTTAGATTATCTCTCTGACTTTATCTGCTGCCTGTATGGCGTGCCAAGTGCTTACGGTGTTGTTACTATGCCTTTCAGCGTAAGAGAAGGTAATGCTTGCCTATCTTCCTTTTTAAACCTACAAAATTTTTGGGAGAAAAAAATATATATGAAATCACTTGGAGTGGGTTATGTGAACACGTTTTTTCTTCTATGTAATGTTTTGGTAAATACAGAAAAATAATTTCGTAATTAAGTCTGTTTTTTATGATAGAAAATGTATGACTCAATCCAAAAGCTTATTATAAAATACCCTTTTCTCATTCTGGACAAGATTTTGATACCTGCAGGTTCTTCTGTAAATTGGGAGTTACGCAGAGGACCCTAGAAACAGTAAAGAAAGGGTGGGAGATGGGTTGCAGAGTATTAAGTATTGAATTGAATTGACCACCTGTGTTGATTTAGTAACGTTTTTGTGAGAACAGCTCCACAAGCTGTAGTCCCTTTAAACCCTGCGCACAGTACTCATAATGGGCTTCCAGGAGTAGACTCTGTAGCCTTTTCATCCTTTAATGTAGTAGGTCCACTGTTTCTATAGTGCCATATAAAGTCCAACCTTTTCCTTACTTGCCCAGAATTTACAGCTAAGAACTAAAATCTCGTTTGCCTTGTTTTTGTGTTAGGCATTTTCAATTCTTTTACTTCCTTCATAGGCATAAACATCTTCTTAGATGGCTATGTTCCCACTGAAAATCTGAGGTTTCGAGATGCATCTCTGGTATTTAAAGTGGCTGAAACAGCTAATGAAGAAGAGGTTAAGAAGATGTGCATGTACAAATATCCAGGAATGAAAAAAAAGATGGGAGAATTTGAGCTCTCCATAGTAGCTGGAGAATTTACAGATTCTGAAATTATGGTGATGCTAGGGGAAAATGGTAAGTGGGATTCTCATTAGAAGTGACTCCAGCATCCCTGTCTCTAAAGCCTTTCTGGAATCTGCAGGCCAGGCTGCTAAATGAATGCATTTAAGTCAAATTGAATGCTTGTTTCTTAGTAAAGATGTCGTGCCATGAGCGTGCTCTATAAAAAGTGGGAACTTGAAGTTAAGAATACCACTATTTTATTTGTTATCCTATTTTAAGAACTCAGATGGGCAGGATGATTAGCAAGCTTCGCCACGCATCTAGACTGCCGTGGCTTTAAATGCCTTTTTCAGTTGAAAAAAACAAGTACTGCTCACTTAAAGGAAATACAGGAATACTAAAACTGCTCTGATTTTTAAAATGCATTCTTTACCCAGTCTTTATATTGCCATATCACCGACTTAACTACTCGAAGTCCAGCTTAAGATGAAAGTCTAACATGCATGCAACTTGTATCTTATTTCAGGAACTGGCAAAACCACGTTTATCCGAATGCTTGCAGGAAGACTCACTCCCGATGAAGGAGGTACTCCTTAATACATCAGTTGAAACTACGTTCAAGATAATGGGATATGCTCTTGTGTTCATTATGTTATCTGTTTGTAGGTGAGGTCCCAATTCTAAATGTCAGCTACAAGCCACAGAAGATCAGCCCTAAATCTACAGTAAGTTTTACTCTTACCTTATGAAGTACTGTGCTTGCTGGAAAAAGCATCTTAGTGTACAAATAGAATTTTTGATGCCTGGAATAGAATTAGAAAAGCGTTTTGTTTTCAATTGCTTTCTTGTAGCAGTACACGTAAAACTGAAAAGCTGAATTTCTCTTCTGATAGGGAAGTGTTCGTCAGCTACTGCACGAGAAGATAAGGGATGCCTATACCCACCCCCAGTTTGTAACTGATGTGATGAAACCTCTTCAAATAGAAAACATCATTGACCAGGAGGTATTTATGGCCTGAGAGAATACTGTAATTTTTAGGCGTTCAAGAAGAAACGTGGCTCACTTCTGTCCTCCTCCTCTTTCTAGGTTCAGACGTTGTCTGGTGGTGAGCTGCAGCGCGTTGCATTAGCGCTCTGCCTCGGTAAACCTGCAGATGTGTACCTGATAGATGAACCTTCAGCATATCTGGACTCTGAACAACGTCTCATGGCCGCTAGAGTCATGAAACGGTAAAGCCAAGGCAGCGGGTAAACGCTGGATGTTCACAGTTGTTTTAGAGTACACTGATATTCTGATGTTTCTCAATTCTATTTCAGTTTCATTCTCCATGCTAAGAAAACAGCTTTCGTGGTAGAACATGACTTCATCATGGCTACGTACCTTGCTGATCGGGTCATTGTTTTTGATGGCGTTCCTTCCAAGAACACAGTTGCTAACAGGTGAGGGGCTCATTCGGTAAGCAAGACACGAGGTGATAAAACCGATCAATTGTTTATTGGAAACAACTGAAGAGAAAAAATCCTTGGCTATGGAAATTCATATTAAATGAAGAAGAAGAGGCAGGAGCTGGGCTAGCTTACTCGCTATAGCTTTAGTCTACTGCACAGCCACTGAACTGTAGTCCAAGGAGGACAAGGAAGCAGCATCAAGGGGAAGGATGAAGAAAGGGCTGTTAGCAGAGTACGCTTATGGAAAGTAACTTCCACATGTGTTAAAAGAAAGCTGTGAACTAAGGGGGTTTCTGGCACCTGTGTAAATACTGTGAGAAGTGCAAGTCTTGACAGCAACATGACGTCTGCCGTCTTCACGTTTCAAAGGATAAAGCTGTCTTGTTAGGATTTCTCTACTTTGATTCCAGTAAGTAATTCCATGTAAACAATGGAAACTTGGAACAAAAGCCATATGGGCAGTCAGGTTTATAGAGCACTGTAACGAGGAAGTAGTTAACATGAGCTAACTGCAGCAAACACACTCATCTTTGTATGTGCTAGCTAGTTTCTTTCCCGGGAGCACATTTCACAGAAACACAAAATTGTAGGGGGTGGAAGGGACCGCTAGAGATCACGTGATCCAATTTGTCTGAATTAAAAAACAAAGCCACCCAATATCCATTTCTCAGCATCATGTTACCTTTTTTGCCAAAGCCTTTTTTTAATATATAAGTACCTTATTAATATACTTGTGTGTTGGTGCATAAGAATTGAAAAGTAGCAAGCTGAAGAGTTCTAGTGAGATGCATACCTGCCAGCACAAGTATGGAACATGTTCAAACAGAAGAGATGGTACATGCTTTCCAGCTAACGTTCACCTCTCTTAACAGTCCCCAGACTCTCTTGGCAGGAATGAATAAGTTTCTGTCTCAACTTGAAATCACATTCAGAAGAGATCCTAACAACTACAGACCAAGAATAAACAAACTCAATTCAATCAAGGTAAGAAGCACTTTTACTGTGATTTAATCATTTTGTGTACTGTTAGAGTATTAAGTGAAGTAGGAAGGAATTCAGCTATGTTTAAGTCTGCCAAAGACTACTTGTAGTAACACTGACCTTTTCTCTCTTCCCAAGGATGTGGAACAAAAGAAGAGTGGAAACTACTTTTTCTTGGATGACTAAACGTTGAATCTGAGCATCTTTTGTAACAGGCCTATAAAAATGCATATTCAAATCAAAAATTGATGGATAAGAAGGCTTAATTGGGTTTTAGAACACTTTGTTTCTTTGGAGCTTCGACCAGTGGTGCGTGTAACATCTGAGACAAACAGCAGTGCAAAATCTAGTCCGAATAAAACTGCCACTTTCTATATTTTGGTGACACAGCCCTATTTTCAGTGTTAGAACTCAAAACAGACCATCTCGAAATTGTTGAAAAAAGGCTCCAGCTTTTTCAAAATTTGAAGGAGGTTTTCAACCCCATCTATTCTGCTCACGTCCCAGGTGCTTACTGGACTTCTGAATTTTTAAAAACCATAACAGCTTTTTCTGTACAAGATGGAGACTCATCAAGAATGTCAAGATACAGAAGATCCTCTTATTTTAAAAAGGCTGAATCTCTCTGTATGAGGGTTTCATAAATAAATATTCTCCAAACTCACAGCTTTCCTGTGATACAGTGCAGAAATCCTTTCAACACTGACTGAGCAGTGTCAGTGTTTATACGATGTCACACACACCTCTGTCATTACAGAGAGAAACAGAAGGTGGAGCATCAACTACATCTAACAGTGTAAAGAAGGACATAACGTCCTTAAGTCCTCAGTCTCTATGCACCTGCTTAGGCCTCAGTACAGGAGAATAATGAAATAAAGTCTCAAGGAAAACACTAAAATCCTGTCAAGCTTCTGTAACTTAAACCTGCATGAGTGAAGAAAGATCCCTGGCTGGCATTCTCTTCCAGCTGCTTTGCTTTACAATCTGCAGTAGAGAAAGAATGAGGTTTTTTGAGTAATAAAACCATTTCTAAAGTACTGATGTCAGCAGAACCTTCCTTGACTGCACTGCAGTACAGTGGAGCCGAAGAGAACACGTGCATAGAAACTTGTGAGGAAGTAAGAATTATGTAACAGGGTAGGGCAGCTCACACATTGGCACAGCACACCTCAGACTCACCAAGGGTAAGAAACTCAACAGAGTAAGGCTTCAGTCTGTACGTATACAACAAAAAACAAAGCATACCTTGGTGCTAGGAGGTCGAATAGTGCTATGATGAACTCAGTGGTTACATCCCCCAGCTCTTGCTTGCTCTCAACCTGAAATCCTGGCTGCAGTTCTGAAAGGAACTGTATCTGGATTACAAAACATAAAAGCTCCCCAGCACAGCCATACCACTTTGGACAGGAATAGAAAATCCGTTTATGTGCTTTTTAAGTCAGTTTTGCAGCTTGTGTACATATTGCCTGCTCAGCACGTACATACAATCCTGCTGCTATTTACAAGAACTTAACAAAACCACACATCTAATACCATCACAACAATTTCTAACACATCAGTATAATTTAGAAGGAAGGTGAAAACACAAACATTTATTTCAATTAAGAGTTTTATACATCACATGCATCTGGAAAGGAATATTAACTATCACGCAGGTTTCCTGATCAAGGGTGTGCCATCACCTCTCACCGCTAGTATTTACAGATACAAAAATATACACAACACTTAATTTTACAGAGCAGAGCTGAGTGAACACTGCACACTGCACTCTGAGTTTGGATAACGAAAAGTCCCAACTGGAAGAGCAACAGCAGCACTGCAAGAGATCATTACAAGGGTCCGAAGAAAAAGCATCAGATCTCTGATACAGCACAAAAATAAGGCAGGAGCCATTTTCTTCTGAAGTCAGGGGAAGAGCAGAACACAGACTATTCATCTTGCTTTTAAAAAGTAGTTCCAGCAATGGGTTGTACATGCAAAATGTAAATTTGCATCAACAGTGCAATAACGAAAAGAATACTGGACAGTAGCTCAACCATACAAACTTAAACAAAAAAAAAAGTAACGTACTCTATGCATCTCTTCTCACAAAATATCTAGGATTTGTCAGTGCATTAGTGTTAAAGTGGCATTAAAAAAACTTCTGCTATTGTAACAGATGCAGAATTATCTTGGAAATGCATAGCATCTACATTGTATTGTCTCTGTAATTATTCAGTTGGCATAGGCACCATTCTACTCACACCAGCATTAATAATTCTTGGTGGACACAGCCATTCTTCCCAAATCATACACAGCTACTCTTGACTGCTTGTTTCAGATTTCATCAAATAAATGCTTTTTAAAATTCAAAAATATACCCTATGAATATTAAAAGAACTATATACAACATAGGTAAGACACGGTGTTAGCTGGCTGCCAGACATGTAATACATAGAAGAGAAACATTCAAGTTTGACAGATTTTTGAGATGAAAGGCCTTTGGGTTGGAAGCATATCAAAGACAACAGTGCAGTAGGCTGAGAATTCCTTTAGCTCAGTTCAGAACTAAGGCATTGTATGTTAAAATATATTTGGTGCAATGTTACCATCGATTTTAGAATCTAGATCACATCAAATGCTGTAATTTGTCACCCTAGCGAACATATATATCCATCTTACGTCACAAACTCAAACCTTCGTGGAAAAAATCCAAACATTAAACCTAGGTTGTTGTTTCTCTCTACTGTGACACTGAGGAAAATAATCACTAAGCCAACCAAACCGCAGTCTCCACTAAACAAAACAATAGCTCATATCCTCAGTCTTTACTCACTGAAATTTCAACATATCCTCAGACTTTACTAAAAGGAAATATTAAGATTTTAGACTTCTACCTCAAATTACCTTTTGCATTTGAAAACTTGCAATTCTCCTTTCTTCCATTCATTCTACGCTTGATGTCCCCTGTGATTATCTCCCAGCGCTGCCCTTCTCCTGTCATTCCTGTAAGGTCTACCTCTGAAGTTCCGCTGGTACTGGTTGCCTTCATCTCTGCTTTTGCCGGGCGGTCCTTTCCAAGCATCCTCGTTTCTCTGGAACTGGTATCCTCCCCTACTAGAATAACCCCATTCCATTCGAGGCCTTCTGCCTCCTCCGTAAGTCTGGTTATAAAACTGCTTGGATCTACCACTTCTCAGCATATCAGAGACCTCGTTCTCATCTTCAGAGCTCTCCTCCCTCACTCTTTGTGCCCTGTTTTCTGTCTGCAGATTACCAGCACCCTTGGGATCTCTAACTTTATCGCTCTTATCCTTACGACCGGGAACAGTATTCTTCAGTTCATTTTTCGTCGGTTCTGCCAACGGCGGCGTGGTGTTGGGCACCACCATCTGCCTTTCAACCCCCTGCACTTGCGGAGAACGACTCTGCAGCCCAGCTGTTGCTTGCTTAGCAGGAGAGGCTGAAGTCTGCTCCAACTGAGGTGCTCTAGCTGAAGGTTCTCTGGGGGTGCCGCATTCGCTGCTCGCGCCAGCCGCCAGGAGCGTTATGGTGTCTGAGCCACTGCTGCTGTTAGCCTTCTGAAGCTGCTCTACACAGTTGACCGCAGGAACCGGAGTACTGCATTCTTTAGCCACATACACATTTGCAGATGTGCTACTCGTTGCCTCTTTGTCCTCAGGTACAATGACAACATTAGGTCTCGCTACTGAGTTTTCAATGAAGCCCTGAACTGGATACCCATACCAGAAGTGAGGAAAGAAAGGAGGTGCTATTGGAACAGCACCTAGGAAGTGACTGTGTCCAAAAGGTTGTGGGAACATGTTCTTCCCCCTTAGGGGCTCCTCATAGTTCACGTGAAGGGCTTGCACCGAATTCTCCGATTCGACACAGAGCTGTCCTTGACTTTCTGACACCTGAGCCACAGGTACGACCAGCGGCAGCGACGGCGACCTGCTGTCCACCTGTGACATCTGACCATTGGATCTGGTCTCACTCTGAACAGCAAAGTGCCTGTTCGGCTGCACAGTCTCATTCTCTATCTGCGTCGGTGGAGCCTCGTGGAACCAGGGGTTGTGCGGATACACGGGGAGGGACACGTTTGGGTACATTCGACAAGCAGCTAAGTAGGCCTGGTGCAGAGGGTACAGGTAAGAATGAGGCGCCCACATGGGACAGCTGTATGCCTGCAAGGTACGAAGAAACAACAACTCAGTCTTCTGAACGTGGGGACAGGTAAGCAGAATACAGATCACTTATCATTATGAAACATTTTTATTCCAGTGACTGCCCTCAGTCCTTAACAGTTTCTGGGCTTCCAGCATCATGTTCTTATTTATTATTTCTTCCAAATGCAGTTGCAATAGGGACCAGTTATGATCAGTAAGAGAACTTGGTAACTGAGTTGCTATATGCTTAACTTAAACCAATGAACACCATGACCAAGTCTGCATTGGTCAGCTCTAACTGATAACACAACCACAGATGACAAGCTAGTTAGCTAGCTGACACAGACATAGATGAAGGGAAAGGGCGTGCTACCTGAAGTGGATGACTTCAGCGTCATCAACATAGCTCATGAGCAACACTGGATGTTTTTCTAAGGCAGTGCGTCAAACACACGTATCAAGCTATACAGAACACCTCACAAACCACTGCTGGCACAAGAAGAAAGCACTGGAGGTAGAAGGGCATAGAGTCCAAAACCTGGCACAGTCTGGTGTGTGTGTGCGTGCCACCTGAAGAAACTGTCCCTGTCCTGAAAGCCTACTCAGATCCTTTTTGATTGGGGAAAAAAAAAATCAGATCATTCTGAACAAGCAGCTGCAAGAGCAGGCATCAGGATGACAGCCTCCAGGACCAAAGCAGTGCACAGGAGAATCTGAAAGTCAGTTGCCAAGTCTACCAAACATTTCATAAACTAAGAGCACAACTACTAAATCTCAGTACTTCAGCCAGTGGATGGTGCTGAAAGCCCAAAATGACAGGCTATATACTAAATAATAATAAAAGCAGTCCCAAATAAACATAGGTTTGGAAAACTAACACCACTTAAGCATTTTAAGTACACTGCAGTGACACCTGCTAATGACTTAGGGATTTTCAAATAAACAAAGACTTGTATTAGGTACATGGCTATCAAATCCAAATTTACTTGGTAACTTGTGCTGAACAATGTCCTTCACCTGAGCAGGTGAGATGGACAAGCAGTTACCTAAAAGCGACTCCACAGGGAGAGAGAGAATCCAGGTATTTTCAATACAAAGGCCCTGCCAGTACACAGACATTACCCAAGGCAGAGGACTGTCTGTCTTCAGCTACTTACTGCCTCTAGAAGAATGCAGAGGAAAACACATAGGTTTACCTGTGAATTCATAAAGCACAGTTTCTGTGGACTGCACATGACCGTGGTTTGAAGCAGACAGAGCTACCATTGTTGAACTGCAGCGTGGACACTGCTAGGATTCCAGTTAATAGTAGGCACTATACAGAAATATTTCAAATCTCAAGGTAATTTATAAAGCACATAGCTGCAGCAACCCATCTTCCACAACGTAACTACTGCCAAACTTAAGGAAATGTTATCGTACAGCAAACACAGAAACATGGAATTTCGAAGAGTTACCTTCACTCCAAGATTGAAGAAGAATCTAAGAATATTCTTATCTGTAAACAGAAAAAAAGTAAAATGAAAACTTGATCTGATCCAGAAATTGATAATTAATCCTTACATGAAGTCACACTTCAGCAGAGAAACAAGTTTTAAGTTGATGCTTGCATGACACTGCTTGATCTATTGTTTTTTCTTTTTTGTCTTTGTTTCCTTTTATGAGTCTTCTCACGGGTTTCTTTTGGGCCAGTGAAGAAACTACTATACAGCCACAGCTTGAAATTCAGATTTAGTAGCTTATGGAACTGAAAATTTTTAGAGGAACAGGAAGAACAGTTAAGTAAATGTAAGCCACCATGCGGGCAGAACCATGATGCTTACGAGCATTTCATTTTTTAAGTATGCTAAAACCTGCCTTCTCACAGACCATAGGGAAATGCTGAGCAACTCCCAACATTTTCATTACAGTAGAAAATCCATTAGATACATTACTGTAAAGAAGTTCTCCAAAGAAAATCCCATCAATCCCATCCAAAAAACTGGAGCTACAGTAAGTCAAGATAGGAACCATAAAATGCTAACAGATTACTAGGTGTAACCCCTAAAGTAACTGCAACATTAACATCAACAATATAATTTAAAGGCTTACAACTCCACGCAATATTCCCTCCCACCCTTCTTATCTTGAAAAGACAAGAATTAGATCTTTAGTCCTACTGTTAGCCTAAATCAAAATAAACTGTCTTTTGTTAAAAGAAATTAGTCCTAAAAGGGAAAAAAAAAAAAGCTATCGAAAAGCTATCAGATACAGACTCTCCAGATTCTCACCTTTAGGTAAGTCCTCCCCATTGCTGCACAGGGAGTAAGAGGGTGCAATGGCTCTTTCCCCCTTTTCACTTAAAGGGAATCCAGGATATAGCGGATCCTGATAAGGATTCAGAGTCTGAGGCAAAGGCATTAAAGGCTGGTTAACTGCTTGAATCGACACGGGAACTCCAGCAACTGGAGCAGATGTTACCTGAGCCTGTGATACAATTGAGTCAGGTCCCGTTGCTGGGGCTGGCATCAATGAAGAAGCAGGTACTTGGGCTGCAATACCTAGAAGCAAATGGCATTTCTGAAATGCTACGTTGTCAACTACATCAGATTACAAAAGAAAGCAACAGTAGAAAATGAGGTTTAAAAAGACAAAGAAAGAAACAAAAGGTATTCGGAAAGGCATGAGTGGAAGTTGAGAGTCACGGAGTTATAAACTTAGATTAAATATAGACAATAGTACTTCTCAGAAAGCAGCAAGATGGTTAAGTTTTCTAGAAATAGCTCAACCCTTCCATATTTAAAGCATACAAACACCAGAAGAAAATAAAAAGAAGAAAAAAAAAGCAGGAACTGAAGCTTACATGTGAATTTTTGCAATTCTCATTCCGATTCATCATTTACGGTTAACCCAGAACCTGAGTTGGGATTGGCTGGGCTAAACAACGCCATAACAATGTTGTCAAGCATGACAAGGTTATTGCAGTAACTGAAGTATCACACAGATGTGCTATGCAGACTTAAAGGCTAGTCCATGTACAGAAACAGTAGGAAAAAACATAGCACCTGACCTAGTGAGCATTACTGAATATGATCTAACGTAACTCAGTGTATCCAGAAACATTCACAGCACAAAAAAAGGCATTAAACTAGTTTTGCTACAAAGTCAGCTGAGCTTCAAAATGGATCTCAGTTGCTCCAGACACACCAGACCCAAGGTGAGTCCTTGCCAACAAAACGCTCACCAACCTTCCTATGCTGACTGTGTTCTACCTAAAGCAGATCTTTAGATTGAGCCCCTTCAAAACTCAGAGCTGCCTCACTCAGGGGAAATATTCTTCCACTTTCAGATAAGGACTCAAGTGATCTGTGTGCTTGTGTATATAATATATATATAAAGAAAGATCCACTTGAATTCCCACTAGTTTTGAGCAGCAAGTACATCCCATAGGTGACTGCCTACGGGATGTGAAGTTACAAGAATCAAGGATTTCCTGAAGGCACTGTCAATTTAGCAAGACACTTAAAACTAGTTAGTTTCTAATATACATTAGATTAATCAAATTAACATTCCTCCAAACCTGCTGGTCCATAGGTTGTTGGCTCACTCGGCCAAGCTGGCACAATGGCTGGTACAGAAGGCACTGTTGGAGGCAAATGCACCTCAGAAAAGACTGGTGGTGGTGTTGGAGTTACACTTGGTAAGCATTCTGTCAATTTCTATAAACACAAAGATCACATTAACTTCTCTCTGGATCAGCATTGTTGGTGAGCCCTATCATTTTTGACTGCTACAATAGAAAGCTTAATGACTCAAATACTGTTCAGACTGTCACCAGCTCAAAAGCAGAATAACCACTTGCAACAAATCAAGTCAAATACACAAAAGCACGATTTGAAGTAAAAAGCACGATTAAACCTAGAATTTATATATATATATATATGAAATAACCTTTCTCTGAAGAGAAAGGATATACTTTTAGTCCACTATCAAAAGCAGTCCTTTCAAGTTCTTTACTTTGGATATAACAGGTTCCTAACTCTGCACAGGCAATTCTAGCCTTCTCACCACAGAAATGACTGCACAGTTAAAAGCCATTATTACAACACATACACGGCTGTAACAAAGCTCTCCTTTGCCTTTAGTCTCCTGACTGAAAAACTCTGAAACCAAACAAACATTCCTTACCTGTTCAGCAAGAGCTGGAGAATCTGTTTTAACTTGTTCCAAAGGAGATGATGCTTTTGAACAACTCTCATCTTGACTATTCCTCTAAAGCAAAGTTAGAGATAGACAAACACAGCTAGTCTAGTCATAACACACGCTTCCAAGAAACATTGAAAAAATATAAGAGCAGACTACATAAAGTGGGCTAAGAATCCAATCACTGTTATATTAGCATAACATTTCTCTCATTGAAAGGACAACAAAGAATAAAAGCCACCAAGAGGCCAGAAATCTTTGCTTTAGAGATCACAGTCTGTTAGCACAGCAGCTGTTAGCAAACATCAGATCTTCTATGGTACCAATGTACTTAAAGTATAGACTGTACTAGGCAATTACATCCAGATTTGGAAGAGCAGGATAGCTCAGATGTTGAAACTCATACCATTAAGAAAGTCTGTAAGCATCTGTGACAGGGACTGAGGAAAGCTGATGGCAACACCTCAAATCTTGAAAGTATTTCACTAACAGCTGTAAAGCAGCAACAGCAGTCACAGCTATGAAGGCAACTATTGATCTGATAACCACATAACAGAGAAACAGTAACACTGAAAGATAAAAGAAATTGGGTCTTGTCTTTGGGATTACCTCAGATGAATTTGGCTCAAGCTTCTGACTTAAGTGGATCTGCCTGGAATTTGACTCTGTAACACCAAGACATAACCTAGTAAATGAACCATGACACCATTTATGGCTATCACAACTTAAGCCAGTTAAAAGTTGGTCTTCCCCAAGTTAAACCCTCAAAACAAAACCTACCTCATCACGTAATACTTCACAACTCATTTCACTAAATATCAGGTGAACAGTTAGGGCAGTAACAGAACAGCCAGTTTAAACCTGGGTTTTCAGATTCATACAGGAGTTTTTGTTTGGTTTAGAAATCAGTGCTTAATAACCATATTAGTGACACCTGAGGGAAGCAGGAAAAAAAATGAAGCTGTCTCCTCAGTTAAAAGATGCATCATACATCCTAAATCCCTCCTTTGATTTCAATCCAAGTGAAAACGCCCTGCTCCGCATTTCCATATTCAAATATTAGGAGAAGATGTCAATTTAAAAGGTTTCACCAGTTCAAAAGATCTAGAAAGTTTTCGGACCTATGCAGAAAGTTTAATTCCTTGAACACAGGCAAATGATCACTGACGGGAGAGGTTGTTAAAGAACACGTAGACATAGTCTATACTCTTCTTATCATATGATGATTAAGTTCTACCTTCCGTTCCAGACAGTCTTACACTGCTTGTCAACTAAATTCATAACATGGCTACTAAATATATTTGTGTTTTTAACAACTCAGTGTGTATACCATCAATCTAACATCTAAACAACAACATAAATAAAAACAATATTAATTATAATTACTCCAGATTCTCTAGTACCAACAGGAATCTCAAAGTACCAAGAAGGAAATAACTGTTGATTCCTATAGAAGTTCTCATCTAGTTCCACAGGAAATTAATCCAGAAAATCACAAAAAAAAAAAAGGATGGAGTTGTATCTAGTCAAAGAAGAAGGTAAAAGAAAAACAATACAAAGAAGCTAAGATCGAATTCAGAGTTTAGTCATAGCAAAACTGACAGGACATCAATATAAAATACCATCGACTGCATTTACCAAAGATTAACCACCACCTGACTGCTACAGCGTTCATCTGGTACTGACACATTCCCCCTCTCCTCACAAGAGAAGAGGATCTTAGAGTCAACACACTTAAGAGTTTAAACACACTTACGGAGGAATCCAAACAAGTTTTGACTGTGTGACAGCTCTAACATAAACAGGTTTGGTTTTTTGGTGTGTTTTTCTTTTTGGTCACTTCTCACAGAGTCTTTGCTCTCCCTCCCATACCACCATGTGCTAATACTTCATGTCACATGGATTATTTCTACCTCCTTGCCACCCCATTGACTAAAAAAATCCCATCAATTTCTCTCAGCCACATTCACAAACCTTGACCTTAACTTAGTTGAGAGCTATTACTTAAAATAATTTCCCTGCCTCTACCTAAACTGATTCAGCGTTGAATAAAGCCTCCAACTGGTAATAAACAAAATGAAATCAAGACCTGATGTGAACATTTGAGTTTTATTTTTACCTTTATCTTTCTGCTCTTCCATCTCCACTGTCCACTTGCTGTTTCTTTTCTCATTGTTTGAGACCTTTTTTGGTTTATCCACAGTCTGCGTGGCAGCCTGACAGCCCGACTGATTCTAAAGAAATTGACAACAGCAGAAATGCAGATGTATCTTAGAAGCTCAGCAACACTTGGCTGTCATCTGATATGACACTATTAGGTCCTCAAGGCAGGTATATTTATTTCAGCCACGTGTAAAAGGAGGCAGGAGAAAAGCAGTCTTCATCAGTATCAGATCCATTCACCCTTTCATTCATTGAAATATTTTGCCCTAAAAGCACTGACGTAATTAGTTTACATGACAATAGGTAACTGCTTCCCTTGAAGGATTTCTATTTCAAATGGTATCCTTCTATTTATGGGATCTGATTATCCCCTGGACATAGTCTGTAGTGCACTTAAAAAAAAACATGTCAACAGAACAATCCATTAAACCTAAAGGCTACAGTCTTTCCTCCAGACATAGACAAACCTACTAAAGCCATCTGGGTTCCAATAAAGACAAGCAAGTCTGACACAAAGCACCTCTACTAGTGTCACACCAGGCAAGGTCTCACACCAGGAAGTTCTCAGGCTAAGAAGAAAAGTCACCTCTAAATAGAAGATTTTTAAAGTGAAATGAATCCAAGAAAGCCACCGAGAAGTCTGTGATATTAATTCAAGCACCACAGTGCTATTACAATGAGCTTTTTCCTCACTGTTAAACTGAACTTCAGAGAAAGTTTAGTCCTCACATTAGGTTTGAAAAAAAAAAAAAACATCAGGTGAGTAACTGTAGTAACTGTAAAGCACTCCAAAGACCTGAAGGAAAAACAAGACAGCAGCCCACAGCTTCAACAGCTCATATTTCTACTATATCTACCTATGTGCCTAAAGAACTACGTAAGGCAGATGTTAAACATTCACAAAGGAATCTACTGATCACATCTCATATTGAGCATGTACTGTAGATCTATACATCGGCTCTGCGGGCGTGGAGAAAACCTTAAACCATTGCACAAAAACTGCAAACCAACCATTACTAGTTAACAGTTCACAGACAGGTGTATGGAGAATAAGTGGAGAGAATGAGCAGATCAATTACAAAAACAACAAACCACATACATTGGATAGGGCAGGAAAAGCTTGTTCATCCCTCTGCTGGATCTCATAAAGAGAACGGGACTCTTCTATTGCCTGCTTCTCCCTGCGTTCTTCTGGAGATAAGCCAAAGTAGTTACAGTCTCTGCCACCATGGTTAAGATCATCAGCTCTCTCACGGTCTGGCTTCCTATGAAGAAAAAAGTAAAAGTATCATTTCAAAGTACCAAACATGATACAAACTCACTGTTTAGAAAGCAGGTATTTACACAGAACAGGCATGAGCGACCCCAAATATACCAAAAGCCTTCCTCTGCCTATTGCAGTTACCAAATGCAAGAAAATTATCTGAAAGGACTAATTTTTTGTGCCTTCTGAGAACTGAACAAGCCCATAATGATACCGACACAGACGTGCAAGAGGAAAAAAACACAATAAAGGACACTATTACAGAAGAAAACTCAGTTTTCAACCCATTAAGCATCACCACACAAAATTACTACAATTACTACTGATTGAGCTTTCTGAACTACAATTAAACTTCTTAGGACACTTCAGTATATGGGTTAAAGGAAGAGGTGCTCAAAAGGTTGCACGTGGCAGCCTCCAGAGACCAAACGGCCCCACTTATTCCACAAGGAGTTATAAAAGAAAGAATATCAACAAAACAGACCATTAAGAGTTTCTGTTGTACACAAAATACAAGTCTTATTTAAATTAAAAAGAGTGGCTACAACAAAAACTAACTGCTGCTGCTGCAGGGCAAGCAGAACCCTTCCAGGGGAGATAATATCATAGAAAAAAAAAATTAAGAAAATACAAGTGGAAGCTCGTGATATCAACAATTCTGAAGCAGGTTCAGCAAAGAAAAAAATCTATTCCTGTCCTTATGCATGTTCAGAAGGTCTCAAAATAATTCCTAGGAATTCAACAGTAACATGTGTCAAAGGAGTGTATCAAAAGCACCTGAAACGGGAACTGGCATTCCAAGAAGTGTAGCTAGAGTTCAAGATAAGGAAAATGTTATCTGCAGTTTTACCTTACAGCTTGGGAAGAATTCTTGCCAGGAGCTTTTTGCTCAGTTGAGGTCTGATGAGGTTGAGGCCCAGAACATATGAACTGATGCTGCCTGGTTCCCACAGTATGCTGAAGTCGAGGAGGTAGTGCTGACTGGGGTTTTATTGACTTGCTCTGATTCTTTGGCCCTCTGCAATCTGCATCTGTGATCAAGACATCATAAAATAACTATTATTTTTCATCTCTTTGGGACAACACATGATATGATCAGCCACAGAAAGACAGGTATAGTCCTACCAGGCTGAGCATTCTGCCCCCACGTCGGGAAAAACTTTTTCATCTTCTTCCCTGGCACAGTGTTCCAGCCCTCCATAGGAGAGGCCTGTGGAAGAGGTTTAAGGCTCTTCAGTGACACAGAATGCCTACAAAAGCAAGGAAGGATAGAGAGAAAAGTATTATAAGATCAGACTTGGGAATAATACATGTTTCCCATGAATGGTGGATCTTTCCATTCCCGGTAACATCACAGTCAGTGTCCTTACTTCATTACTATTAAACTCAAGCAATAGGTTGAACTTTTTCCCTTTTACAAAAATTCTAGGTCAATACAAATTTGGCCAGCGTTCAACAGGACGCAGACATCCTACAGCAGTTTCTTTCCTTACCCCTTGCAAACAGGGAATGCAGCTCAATTTTTGCTAAGATCCCAATTGTCTTATAGAAGGAAATTCCCTGAGATTAAAGGGGAACTTCTTCCTTCCCTTATTTACCTTAACCGAATTTTCTGTTCTCTAATGACACAGCCAGACATCACATCTAGGACTGATTTACCTTTTAATCCCACAGAAACATCATAGAAATTACAGCAGAGTTCAAGACGTTGCTCAGAAATGAAAGCACAAAGAGATGGAACAACACTCCCCCTCCCCCACCAAACAAAAAAAAAACAAACGAATGACCATCACTCATTCTCAACATTTAAGTTGTCCTCAAATACAGCAAAGAGATTGCTTACCCAAAGAGGAATCGGTTTGAGATCAGGCCAAGCTACTCAACCAACAGTGAAGTTAAGCACACTGTTGGGCCTTTCAATATGAAAAGCTTGCCACAAACCTAGCCATGTTATTATTAATCACAACAAGCAACATTTAAACAGTTAAGTGATAATCTATTTAGGATTGGAGCTTCTGCAAGTAAGGCTATTAAGACTTTTTAAGGAAAAAGTATTTGATGCTAATAAGATCACTGACTTACTGCAGAATAATATACAGAAAACAAAGCACTAAAGGAAAAAAAAGAAAGCAGTAACGATTACTGTACAACTCGCCTCCTTATTTGCTATTTGAGAAAAGAATTTCATTAAATAAAGTTGTTGCTGTAGCACTGCTTCCAGTAAAGAAGCAGATGTCCATGCTGCAACCAACTCTGAACTCAAGTAATGTTTTGGCACTCTTTCCCAAAAGAAATTAAGCACTTACTTTGCTCCAAGCTCTTCTACAAATACAACAACTGGCCCATTGTCAGAGCAAACCTCTTGAATATGGGCATTATAAAATTTCCCATTATGGTCTAAGCGCACCTAAGGAAAAATAAATATAAAAACCAATGTACAAATGAATAAAAACCAACAGCCTAAGCTTCAAAGAAGAGAATACAACCCTCTAAACTAATAGTAATATTAGAAATAGATCTTGTCCTCTGTGCAACAGAAGACCTGAGAAATAAGCAACATATGGACCAGCAAAATCTTAAACCAATGTAATTTCTTAAAGAACACATACACCACAGACAGCTTTCCAGGTATTGTTACTTCATGAAATACAGCTTTCAAAACTTCGTGAAAGAGTTTAAAAGAAGCAAGTTAATCACCAGTTACCAGCATTACTGAAGATACCTTCTCTCAGAATAAATCCCAAAGCCTTTCCTTGTTTAAATCCAGACAGAGAAAAGAAAAATCATTCACTGACTTCAGTGAAACTTAGTTTCATTAAGAACATCAAGTACACCAGTTATTTCAGATGTGACTCTTCAGAAAGTCTTGTAAACCAAACAAAGAATTAGTTCAAATTGTACTCACATCAGATTGACAAATATATCAAAATGCTAACAAAGAGCTACCGGCACACTGAGAAAAACATTAACATCTCATTAAACTGTAATTACATATTACTTACTTTACATTTATCTCCAACTGAGTATTGCATGCCAGCAGCAATAGAAAAATCTTGCTTTTGCTGATCTGTAAATGCATTAGCAGTAACACACTGTTAGTTTAAATACACTGAAAGAGTGATTTCACTGATACAGTTAAACTAAAAATCAGTAGTCCAGGCCCCCCATCCACACACTGACACATATGAGGAAGACCACTGCCTAGAACAAAACTAACATTCACATCACCATTCATAAAGACTCCACTTCACATCTGCTTGTAATAGATGGAACCTGAACTACACAGTTACTTACCCCACTTGGATTGTAGCCAAACATCATATTCAACATTTCTGTAAACCGATGGATTCAGTGATTTAAGAACTTCATTAGGCAAAAACAGGCTGGGATTTCCATTGCTCTTAAGGTGCTGTACAAAACAAAGTGTTGAAGTGGACAATTAAACAGAAACTTATACTTAGATTCTTAAATCACAGCATTAAGACTAACATAAAGGAGCCAAAAATACATAACACAAAGCATAAGAAAGCTTCGAAAAATTCAAAGAATGTTCTTTTAACCATACCAGAACAAAAATGAGAAACAAACAGCAGTATAAAGGACACTATCCATCTTTTGAAACACTGAAAGCAAACTTAACTTTTCAAAGAACCAAGTAAACTTTAAAATAGTACATGTTCGTGCAAGTACCAATCCAAGATTATATCATGAACACTAACAAAAAAAAAGAAAAATAAATCTTAAATACCTGGCTGCCAGAAAGAGTCTTTAACCCATTCGTATCACCAATGGTAGCTTTACTTCTGTAGAAGAAGAGAATAACAGCCTTGGAAGTTGCTAAAAACACTGAGGATACTATTCTCTTCACATTTTTCTGCACTAACCATACCATGCAATGTCTTCGTCTCTTGTGATATAAAAGAAGACTAAAACAAGATTTACATTTCTATACCACACAAGGCTGAAACTAAGACTTAATTTTTAAAGGACAAACCTTAGGAAGCCTACCTAACACCAAGACAGAGAGTTATCAGTTTAAAAAAAAAAAAAACTGAAGGGTTGCAAGGGACAAGAGATCCCCCTAAAATATTGCAGTTAGGTAAAAAAAACAGAACAACATAAAGCCATCAAATATGAACAATGCCAAAATCAGGATCAGGCACAGTACCTTACTCTGTTTTTCTATCCCTGACATCACATTTGTCATTGATGTTAAGCAGGTCAAGATTCACATGTATTAGGCTTGCATCAAAGACATCAAGTGAGATAGCCTCAAGTGAGTACATGACATTGATTTAGAAACACGCTAGAGAGATTAGCAGCATATTTGCTTATGAACCCCAATGACAGAGGTTAACATCACTGCACATGAAGCTCAGGAAAGCTCTAACATCAGAAAGGAATTAAAAAAAAAGTTCCCACACTGACAACTACAATAATTGCTCCTCTACACAGAAACAAACTGCATTTCATCTGGAAACATTCCCTATTATTTTATCCTCCCTCCTGAAGAAGAAAGGAAACTAGTGTCTTCCCCAAAACGTGGTATTTGCTCTCTGTATCTCAACTGGCGTCACAGAATCACAGGGGCAGGAAGGGACCTCCAGAGATCATCAAGTCCACTCCCTTGCTAAAACATATTTCCCACATTGCTAGTATGGGGCTGAGGCAACTCATTCTCGCAGAGTTTACCACACCACACTGGCGTAACAACAATTTTCTCAAGGGATTCATCTGCTTTAAACAGGAAGAGGGACATGTTCCAATGGCAGCATTCCATTATGTAACTGAGACTGTCCACACGTAACTTATGGCAAGTTCTAAATCCTATTTACCTGTAGCTGTCATCCTCTGAATCTGAAGCAGAAAATTCACTGCTACCATTGTTTTCGTCTGTTGAACCAACAGCACTGAGCTCTGCTATGATTTTCTTTACATCTGTACCGAACACCTTCTCATACAGCAACTCATACAGAAGAGCTGGGGAAGGGGACAAGAAAGTAGTAGAACAAGATGAACGATGAGGTAAATTAAACGTTACACCATCACTAAAGAGGCATTTGAAGTCACTTCAATGAGAGCAAGCAGACGAGTATTAACGGAAACAGTGATGTCACTACGAGTCAAAACAGCTGTACCTACCATACTTAAATGTATATACATTCAGCTTCTAGAAATCAGATCTGACATGTAAATTGGGCCTTACTCTTGTAAACTCAGCACACAGAAGTTTCCTGAAGGATCAGAATCCCCATAAGGGATGTCAAGTGACCCATCATATCCAGTTGGAACCTTTGGAGATTACTCCTACCTACTAAGAACAACAGTGACTCACATAGACTTTCTGCACATGCAACTCACATGATTTCTGTAGATCACCACACGCAAGTTGAGTTTTAAATTAAACAACTAGTCCACTACCATCACCTAAAGCATGAAATCAAAACCCAAATGCCAACCAAAGACAACACAATAGATTATAAATCAGTACACCAACATTTCAGAAAAATCACAGAATAGTAAAACAAATGTACACACAATCTGGAGTTAACTAAGGTATGAGGTGAACACCATTGAGTGGACTGCACTGCTGATTACAATTTGAATTATAAATCTGATCCTCATGCACATGACTGTGACTGTTCAATAAACTTACAGATGTAGATTTACTAAGGAACATGGTGTAGTGGGGAAACACTGATATTAGTTTGGATTAGAAGATCTTGGAGATCTATTCCAACTTCGGTGATTCTATGATTCAGTAGAGGCTGGAAGGGACCTCTAGAGCTCGAGTCCAATACCCCTGCCCAAGTAGCTCCCTAGCCCAGGTTGCACAGGTAGGCGTCCAGGCGGGTCTGGAACGTCTCCAGAGAAGGGGACTCCACCACCTCTCTGAGCAGCCTGTGCCAGTGCTCCGTCACTGCACTGTGAAGAAGTTCCCAAACACATTTGTGCAGAACTTCCTATGCATCAGTTTGTGGCCATTTCCCCTCATCCTATCACCACACACTGCAGAGAAGAATCCAGCCTCGTCCCTTTGCCTCCCGCTCCTTAGATATTTATAGATGGGGATCAGATCCCCTCTGAGTCATCTTTTTTCATGCCCAGGTCTCTCATTCTTTCCTCAAAGGGGAGGTTTTCCACACCCTTTATCATCTCTGTGACCCTCCGCTGGACTCCTTCGAGGAGACCCCCATCTTATTTGTACTGGGGAGCCCAGAACTGTTTGTATTAGAGCACCCAGAAAAAGAGGCAGTTCAGTCTTCATTTCTAGGTAGGTAATTTGCAGTCACACATGACGAATCAAGACACAGGAAAAATCATACAATCACTGACAATTCAAATGGAAAATTACACTCCAAGAGAATGATAAACCTTCAGACGGAGTCTCCTCTCTTCAACTGAAACCTGGCATTATCATTTGCAGTCAAAATATGTGCTTTTTGCTAACCAACATATAGCTAACCAACCAACCAATACTTACACTGGCACAGAGCAGCCCTTTCCGAATACTCTATGGGATAAACAATATCATAGTGGTTTCCATTTGAGAAGCATAGCAATACCTACAACACAAAAAAACACAATTATTTTAGATTGGGTTCTCACTTGATTCTTCATATGAGCAGTACCTTTAAACTCAAATCAATGTGTCATTATATCATGATCTCGAAGTAACAATGAAACAAACAAAAAATATAGTGGATGTCTTTAAAAAAAATCGGCTAAAAGTCAAAAAATAAGGCCAACATAATTGCCAGTCAACATCAGTTGTGATGTGATTTTCACAGATTTCTTAGCTGTAAGAAGATACACCACACACCAAATATGGACCAGCTACTCAAAATGAGCTACGTGTATTAAAAGAATAGTTGTCTTAATCGGGTACAAAAGAAGAGGTTCACACTGAATTATCTCAATATTTGTGTTGAATAATAGATCTATTACTAGTAGTTAAAGAAGCCTTCATTCAAATTTCACTATGCATACACACATATGCATACATATAGACAATAATACCAGCATTATTTTAACCTTATCAGAAAAGCCATTTTCAGTCACGTGTGAAGGAGAAGCATTTGGTTCCCGATAGATTATGAAATCTTTCCTGTGGGGAGGAAAAAAAAATTAAGACTCCATGTAACAATCATTAAAAACAGGAACACTCAAGTGAAGTTGAAAGAAAGACTATAACAACAATAAGTACCTAATAGGAAAGAACACTGAAGATGTGCAGACCTTCCACTGGTCCAGAAAGGACTTTTGTAATATGTTTTACTCTCTCAGGAGACAGACAGAAAATATCTGTATCTGAAGAACAGCAATTCTGAGAGGAAAACAGTTTCAAAGCCCAGAGAGCCACCCACCTCAAAGGAGCAATTAAAATTTAGAACGTAACCAAACAGTACTGTGACAGATCTGAGGAGTGGAAATGGAGACAAACCTATTGGTACCGCACTTCCACCCTACGTCTGAAAGTCTGAAACTCTCCCACTTCTCTTTCTGACACGAACAGGAAACCTACACTTCTGCTTTCCTTCTCTCTCCCAGCATGCACGAAGAGTAGGGACTCTACCCTTCCACCTCCATCATAATTTCTGCTTCCCCAGAGCTCCTCAATGACCTTTCCAACAGAAGCCAGTCTTTCCAAAACAAAGAATAGCAGTCACACAAAATGCAAGAAAAGTTAAGTTTTTCTGCAATTTCCTGTATTTAGCGCTCACTTAAGTACCTGAGAGAAATATTTAACTAGGTTGATAAGAGGGAAGAAACAAACAGCTCAAGACAAAGTACAAGAGAGTCATCAACTTACAGTTAGGATTTGGAAATAATCAATTTTCTAGCTGGTTTACAAACAGGTGTAATATGCTCAATTGGCTCAATTCATCACACAGAAATTACAAAGAAGTTACAGCAACTCAGCATATTGTTTTATGTAAGAAAAATATATGCTATTTGGTTAAATACAAAGGTTAACATGTAAGATTATATTTACTTAAAATACATCAGTAAAGTTGTTCATCACCAAGAACAGCATTTGTCTAGACACAAATACTAAAACACTTAAGTTGAACTCAGGCTATGGTTGCCCTATTTCATTTATACCCACATAGTGGGAAAAGGAAAATAAACACAGAAATGATAATAAAGGATGCCACAAGAAACTTGGCAGCCTAACCCAGCTTCACGCTGAGGGAGGTACCAGAACGGCTTTCTAACATACAGCCCACAATACTCATTCCACAAATTTTTTGAACGTTTGAACCAAAGCAATTAAGAAATGGGTGCAGACCACGATAAACAAAGTTAACAAGAACACAAACAGCGTGACTCTACCCACAATTACATTACACAGGTGACACAGATGGTATTTACACACTGCTACTCAAATCCCAGGTTAAAAGTCATTTTGAAAGCTCACTTTTCAACTACTATTTAATAGCTCAACATTCACAGATTTCCAGATGTATTTTTAAGTTTCTGGAGAGCTACAGTGTGACACACAATTCCACCTTTGGTATTCCAACTGATTAACTAACTAAACAACTGAATTGACATCAATAAAACATTGTTAAAGGTTGGCTTACTTGTACATAAGTGAAAGGGCACTTATTTCTACTTGTCCAACCCATTCCTGTATTGGGGAAAGAAAAAAATAAAATTAAAGTCCAATCAAACACAATTATTATACTTGCTCATAAGTAGATAGAGAGAAGTGGGTAATTACAGTCAAATCTAAATCTACTGACACTAAGTTCAATCAAAGTAACTTGCTGGTATTAACAAAAACTTTTGAAATAAAAGTTGTACCAGTAAGGTTCAGAGACAGAAGCTGGAGATTTTTTTCCTGAAGCAAAAACTGATTTGTACAAAACCCGAGAAATTACAAAATTTACCATTTGGTGTAGCATACAGTCTCACCATCTGAGTAACATGCTTTAATTTTGGCAGGGGACAGGCTTACAGAACACACGTAAATACACTTGGCAAAACCCGGGAGGCTCTTTGGTCTTTTTTTTCCCCCATAAATAGCACTAGATAGTTATTTTTTCTTTATATTACATAAGCTGTTATCTCCCTTCTAAGAAGACGAATTATAAAATGAAATTAAAAAATAAAACAACTTTGCATCACATCAGCACCTTTGTAACAGTAACCTCTGCCTACTTTAGGTAAAACTCCATTTGTCAGTATGTGTCTCTTCCTCACCTAAGCTCACTGTTTTGTCTCTATATACATTCAGCAAGCATTCATGAACATCAGTGGCTGCCATTTTCTCCGCATGGAGGAATTCAGGGACAACCCTTTGATTCAGACACACTTCTATATATACACTTTCATACACTCAAAGAGAACCCCACAAAATCCCTTAACCTCAGTCAAAAATATTTGCAACAAAACAATCCTAATTACCAATCGAGTTAAGAACTACTTCATTATATGTCAAGTTTACCATACCTGTGGATTTTCCAAACATTTTAAGTATTCTTCAAATGGCCCCTCTATGAACTGCATTAAAAAAAAGTTAAAATAAGTAGTGCAGCATATGGATCCCCCCAACCTATGGTCAACTGCAGCAATGCAAACATACCATGAGTAACTTACAAGCACCCAGCCCACAGAGCACTCACAATCACATGAAATTAAGTAGTGTGTGTGGGGGGGGGGGGGAAGTGTCTGCATTCTAGGAAGCCACAAACAGCTTTTGGACATCTCACACAATGAAAACAATAACAAACAAGAAAACTCAACAGCCAAAAAAGAATCCAGTAGAAAAGATGCTGCCAAGCAGATGTCTACGGCATTCACAGCATCACAAACCGGAGTACGTGTTAGCTTAGTCAAGTATCTTGTAAGAAACCAGAAGCAATCAGACAGAAATGGGGTCGCATTTTCTGTAGCACCCGTACATTATGCAGGCACATCACCAAGAAGTTGGTCCTTTTTCTGTATCACTTCAAATGAAGTGCTTTTAATTCCAGTATAAGAAAGCAAAACAATACACAACTGTGATAAGCTAAGAATATAATCCATCAGATGCACTTAACACACACTGAAGCAAAACTACATTAGTCAACACTATGGAGAGAGATGCTGCAGTAACTTCCACCTTCCAGCCATGCTGGCCAACACAGTATTTTAAAATTGCTATTGCAAGTCAATCTGCTTAACTTAGCTTAAACTTAGATCCACAGAGGCTAAAAATAAGAGAGAAGAGCAGAAGAGCCTCTCTGCCCATAGGGATTAAGAAACAAGGTAATGAGAGAAACAGAAAAGAATTGTGATATTAAAAGCTCTGATTGAGCAATTTTGAACCAGACTTGACAATGTGGGTCATAAAAACCATCGAGAACCCTGGCCAAAATATTCAATTAGCTGAAGCATTTAGCTGAAGCAATCAGGTTGGAAGTAAAATATCTGTAAAACAGAAGCACAGACAGCAGATGTTAGGCATGCTGAAATAAAACAACGTAAAGATAACGCATAAAGGAAGAGCACCAGAAGTTCTAATAGAAAACAAGAGGTTAAAAATATATATATACTTTGAAGAGAAGACAGAAACGATCAAAGACAGACTTGAAGAGAAGATGAGGATGAAATGGAAAACTGATTTCACAGTCACCTGAAACTTAAGTTAGAGCAGGACTGACGCAATAGAGGCAAAAAAAGAAGCTGAAATAGTTACAATAGGTAGACAGAAACTTCATTGAGGAGCACCAATACATGTGAAAAGCTCTTAACTACTAAGGCAGAAAATAAGGGAAGAGCAAAAGAAAGATGGGGAAAGAGTATATATTCGTGAGAGAACAAAGTAAACAAGAATGCCATTTCACAGACAGAAAACAAGGTGTAAGAAGAGATATGGGAAGCAGAGGAGATCAGCAAAGCTGTACTGAGGTACCTGAGAGAATAGGAACATTAGGAAACAAGAACAGAAATACCTCAACCTATGTGAAACACCTATTTTGAAAAGCACTTGTTTTTATTCTGAAAAGCTTCTTTGGAAGAATCGCTGCAGTGGTTAGAAAAGGTCACATCACTTGGGTCAAGTCAGAAAAGAAACCACAGTGAGATCTCACATACAGGGAAACTAGAAGTTGGGAGGAGAAAGACAAGGACAGCAGAAGCAGCTAGGGTTGTAAATAAAGTCATTCAACTGAGATGACAGAACTGGGGAGGAGAAACAGCATGCATTTACAGTCAAGACGGACTGTGTTTTGAAAAACTTCACAACAGCACATGAAATCAAGTTTAAGGAAGCAGTTTTAGAACAAAGGGGCTAACTCTGGGAGAAAAAGGGACAAAAAAACCAGCAGTAGTGGGAGAAAAAAGAAAAAAATAAGAAGGATCTAAGAGTTGCAAAGTCAGAGGGACTGGACATAAATCCAATCGTTCTGGCAACAACAATCAGGTGAGACAGTACTGCATCCTCTTGGAGAGATACACTCTAATTGCTTGAAATCTTTCCTGTCAATTTCCACATCACTAACATTTGAGTACAGGGCTCTTTGTCCAAAACTACAGCTACACACTGATTTCCTCACTGAGCTGATGTGCATCAAATACAGCCTTTATACTGGAGTCTGGGTAATTTTTAACTGAGAAAACAAGGTGCAAGTAACAATCTTCTAGTAAGAAATGGTCACATATACTCCTATTATGGCTATCCTGGAAATAGATAGTGTTACACTAAAACACAAAAAGAAATGCCATTATTATCTTTGTACTAAAAATAGATCTTATGATTGTAACACTGATGACACTGGCCAAATATAAACGAATATCAAAATGCTATTTTAAATCCAGTGTTGACGGAGAAATTCGTTACAGATATTTAGAAAGGAGGTGGGGGAATCACTGTGGCACCACAGAGTAAGTGTCAGACTCGGAAACAAAATCCACTAACCTCATCAGACAAATCACTCACATACAGTAAAATCAATTCATTAGCGCAATCAGAATATTTGGTGACTCTTATGAAGAGATGACTCTAAAATAAAACTCTGATTTCAACAGCCTGCTGCAGGCTGTAGGGTTTCAGAAGCTTTGTTTTGTTTTTCTTTTACATGAATACTGGGGTTCCCACTCTTCCCAACTCACATCGGCCCAGCCTTGAGCAACACACAGGTCTTTCTCCAGGCTTCTGAAAATGAGCTACTACCACGTACATGCCAATTAAGCTAAGGGTACTCATTTTAAACACCATCAACTAGTACACAGCTACAATCAATGCATTGATATTCTCAAACAGAACATAGCTCAGAAAAGAGAATAAAGGAAGATTTTACTCAAGGCTCACAAAGAAGACCACAGTACTTACTGCTTCAAACTTCTCCCTGTGTTTCCGAAGATAGTCTACACAAGCCATCCTAACATCAATATGCTGAGACTGAGAGTGTAACACCTACCAAACAGAGAAATCAAAGCAAGTGAGAGCAGCGCTTATGATTTTTGATGACTGTTCCTAATTTATTACTGACCATATTCTAAATTCAGGCTTAGAAATACACCAGTTTTAGTTTCATGGGTATTCAAATATTAAAGATGTTACTTAGAATATCTAAATATCAACTGCGTATCCAAAATTAAGTAACAGCAAAATTCACACATCCACTAAATTAAAATATTTGATTTTATGTGGATTCATTAAGTGAAAAGAGTAGCATTTGTTGTCATTCTTGAACTGAAGCAAGGAATTCAATTCGTTAACCCAGCTACAGCAGGCACGGACAAAGAACTCAACACCAAGCAACATTCATTGGGAAATTGAACAAAACATAACGTACCTCTGGGTCACTTCCCCTCCATTTGAGAGGTTTAGTTCTGCTGCTCAACCACTGACTTGGAAGGTAGGAATTCCCAATGACACCTATGCTCTACCTCCTGTTCAGATCTCAACTGGAGAAATATAACTTTAAATCTATAATTTAAGTAATGTCTAACAGAACTATGTCAGCATCTCTGCTACAGCACAAAGAAGTTCTAGTTGTTTTAAACACACTGTGGTCTCTCTCGCAATCCATACACATTACTGTTAAGACACCTGCAAATTCACACCCAACTATCCTGCATGAAGACTATAGACATCGCACTAATGTTGGGAATAAATGTTATTAACTCTGAATTAGAGATCTCATATTTAACAAAACAAATTTTTAACATTACAATCTTAATTAGAAGATTTTTTTATAGAAAACGTTCTGTATAGTCACTGGAGTGTGGAAGAAACCTTTTACATACATTAGCAAAGAAGAACAGACTACCAATGCATTTTCATTGACTAGTCCCTTGAAACAAAAGAAAATCATCCTTCAAAACAAGCGTTTGCTTGCCCAAATTCAAAATTTCAGTGGGAAAAATATTAGGAAAAAACAAAAAAATTAAAAAAAAAATGAACTGTGTACAATTAGCACAGGCATCGAGGCTTCTCTCTCAGCGAAGCACCAGAGCTCCCACTGGTGTCTGTTTGTATTTAAGACAAGATGACGCTGTCACTTTTTTCTTTCACGGTAACATGAAACGGGGGGGGAAGGGAACGCAACAGGAAGAAGAGAAGCTAAATGACTCACAGGGCTTCTACACTCCTTCTACTCAATTCGTTTTCCTGCAGTCCCAATACAAGGCAGCTGCACCCAAACGCTGCAAACGCTCAGTGGCAGCAGTAAGAGGTCAAAGCTTACAGGGTAACACGTGCTGCGCACACGCCGAACTTCTCCCCTCCCCACCCAACCCCCCCAAGACAGTAATACTTTTTTCCCTCGACACATAACCTACGCTTGCCTGTATTTTAACAAACGCGGGGTCACGTGCAATGGCGTTAAGAAACTAGCTACCTGCTCGGCCACAGCCCTGAAGAGACACGATCCATCCTTGGCAACCTTCTTCCTGTACAAGCCCTGAGATCGCAAGTAGCAGTCCATGGAAGCGGCCGCGGGAGCGTCCGCGCCGCCGGGCTTACCCGCCGCCTCCATGTTTAGTGGTGCGCGTCGCGGGGACAGCCTGCGGCCCTCCTAGCCCCACATGGCAGCCCGAGCGCCGCGGAAGGGCAGCAGCAGCAGCCGGCGGGGCCCGGGAGAGCCGGCGTGCCGGCACCCGAAGGAGCAGCGGCGAGAGGAAGCGCAGCCGCCGGCCCCACGTTAGCAAGCCGCATGTGGGAGCCGCGGAGAGAAACAGGAAACTTTTACAGCGAGGGCGGGCTGCGGGTCGCGGGCACAACGCAGCTCCGGGATCCCGGTCCGGCTTCACTCAGCGCCGCGATTCCGGGCGGTGCCGCCGATCCGGAGCGCAACCGGCCTGCGGGGAGGAAAACAAAAGAGAAAGGACATGTGCGAGGAGGGAAGGCGGAGAAGGGGGGCGGGGGGGAAGTGCAGCCTGGAGTTTATTTTCACTTTCAGCCCGGGCGCTGCTGGGAGCGGTAGTCTCGGAGGAGGAGCGGGCCCGGCCCGGCCCGCACCCCACCGCCTCTCGCTGGGGCTCAGCCGTCACCCGGAGCGCCCGGGCCGGAATGGCACCCGGCTGGCCCCGCTCCCCTCCTGGGGTGTGCGTTTTTCCAGCAGACGATGGGAATATAATTGCTGGAAATCCAGCCACGTGCGGGAAAGGAAGCACAACTGCCACAACAAATCCCCACCTTAATTAAAAAGGGAGAAAACTAACAAGCTACTTCTGATCAATGCTTTCAGCGCATTCACACCACTCCTGCATACTGCTGTTAGCAGTAAGGAGCAGCTAACACCCACTACATTCACTCAGCCCTGCAAACAGGCATTGGTGCACAAGCTTCCCTAATGTGTGAGGATCCCTCATTTTTCTCACTGGTTGCGTAGCTTCCCTTGAAGGAAAGCTTGGCACCAGCGACAAAGCATAAGCAACTCCTCTTGAGCTTAAATGAACCAACTTTGATGTAAGAAAGCAGTGGACACATGAGGGATGAGCACTCTGATGGTTATTTTCAGCCTCCAGAAATAGGGTCAGGGAGGGCTGCAATTTGAGCTGAGAACCAAGTACAGCAGTAGCACACTGCATCAACAGAAGCTGTCAGCCAGGCTGTTAGGAGAAAGCTCTGTAGCAGCTCCTTATAAGTAGCACCCAACTTCCTTACTGGCAAAACAGGGCTTCTGCGAGAAGGAGGAGTTAGAAAAGAAACACAAAGGAAAAGAACAGAAACTGCAAGTAGATTAAGCCTGGTCCTATGACACCTGCAAGACACAGAGCCACCCAGAGAGCCCTAGACAGGCTTGAGCAGTGGGACCAAGTGAATTTCCCGAGGTTCAACAAATCCACATGCACGGTCTTGCACCTGGGTGGAGGGAACCCCCACCATCAACACAAGGTGGGAGACAAAAGGACCAAGCAAAGCCCTGCTGAAAAGGACCTGGGGGTATTGGTGGATGGCAAGCTGAATGGGAGCCAACAGCGTGCCCTCACAGCCCAGAAAGTCAACTGTACCCAGGGCTACATCAAAAGAAGTGTGGCCAGCAGGTCGACGGAGGTGATCCTGCCTCTCTGTTTCTGCCCCGGTGAGGCCTCACCTGGAATACTGCGTTCAGACGTGGTGTCCTCAGTACAGGAGAGATGTGGACCTATTGCAGCACACCCAGAGGAAGGCCACAAAACGATCCAAGGGATGGAACACCTCCCCACAAGGGCAGGCTGGGGAGAGCCGGGGCTGTTCAGCCTGGAGAAGAGAAGGCTCCGGAGAGAACCAAGAGCAGCCTTTCAATATCTAAACAGGGGCTGTAACAAAAAAGGGACAGACAAATTAGGAACAACTGTGGTGATAGGAAAAGGGGAAATCATTTCAAACTGAAAGAGAGAAGAATTAAACCGGACATAAGGAAGAAGTTTTTTACAAAAAGGTTAGTGAAACACTGGAACAGATTGCCCTGAGAGGTGGTGTAGACCCCCACCCAGGAGACATTCAAGGTCAGGCTAAACAGGTCTCTGAGCAACCTGGTCTGGCTTCATATGTCCCTGTTCATTGCAGGGGAGTCCAACTAGCTGGTTCCTGCACGCTGGAGTTTGCTCTTACGAGGAGTCAAGTGATTTGGCTTCTGAGGCCAAGCAGGCTAACATTACCAAGTAGGTTACAGAGATGCTGAAGAATATTCAATTTTTCCTCACCCTATTTCTCACATACAGCATCAGAACTACATACTAACAGCTTCACAAGTTTGTCTCCTATAGTATTTGAGCTTCTGATGCAACGACTGTTAGGACCCTCCAGAGGAGCAGCAGATGCCCTCCACTGCACTGGTGAACATAAGGCAACCTCACATCACAGAATTGTAAGGGCTGGAAGTGACCTCTAAAGCTCATCTAGTCCAACCCCCTGCCAAAGCAGCTCCCTAGCCCAGGTTGCACAGGCAGGTGCTAAGAAGGATCCTGGATGCCTCCAGAGAAGGAAGCTCCACCACCTCTCTGTGCAGCCTGTGCCAGTGCTCTGTCACTACACTGTGAAGAAGTACCCACACACATTCGTGAGCATAGCAGTTAACCCCCAAGAAGCCCACTCTCCCTGAGACTGCTGAACAGCAGCACTGACCCACAGACAGGGTCCACACTGAGAAAGGCCAGGCTCTCACTGAGGGACCTCAGCGATAGGCAACGCACGAGAAGAAACACACCCACCGAAAGCTATGGTCCCCAGCATTCAAGCAACCGCTTCACCAAGGACAGCCCAACCACGACACAGGCACCTTAACCACCGCGTAACGGCACTAACACACCCCACACAAGCACCAGCTCAGGAAGCTGGCTCAAGCTACGCAACTGGATTTTTCCTGCACCAGGCCAGGTTTCTGTGACTCGACCTCCCGCTCGCACACACCCACCCCGCGCTGGGGCCCCGTTCGGACCGCTCTCCCTATCAGCCCGGAGCCCGCCTACCCACTCCCTTCCTGAGGGCACCGAGGCGCCCGCAGAGCACGCAGCCTTCCTCCAACACGCGGCCGGGCTCAGGGCCCGCGGCCTATCCCCGCGCTTACCGGTGAAGCGCTGCCCCTTCCTCTGCCTCCTTCCCCCTCCCGGGCGGGGACTGAAAAGCAGCGGTGCTGCCCCCGCGGAGCGGACGCTTCAATCTCCCGCGGCGGCCGCGTCGCTGCCCGATGATGCGCCCGCTGCCAGCCCCGGCCAGGCCTCACCCTCTCGCCTCCACCGCCTCTCATCACTCCTCGCCGCACGCGCGTGCCCGCCCACTACTCCTGCCCCCCCCC
>VXAB01006008.1:364275-466542 GCA_013399175.1 Odontophorus gujanensis | reverse complement strand
CGCTCGGCCGCACCGGCGCGGGTGCGTGCGGCTCGTTCCATTGGCCGCGCAGGGGGGAGAGGTGGCGGGCGGCGGGCGCCCTGTGGAGGAGCTCCCCCGCGAAGTACGCGGTGGTACGGCCCAGCGTGCCTCCTGAGCTTGCTTCTTGGCTGAGGGGACCGTGATGCGGATTGTTTTTCCTCATCTGAAGCGAGTGCTGTCGATTAAAGCGGGATATGAGGCTGTGTAAATCATTGGGCTTGCCTGGCGAGGCGTAAATCAGCATTGCTATGTGTGTTAAAGGAGCTGGCAGGTGAGCGGCGCTTTGAAGGCAGTAGGCTAATAAACCTGCCTAGGGTAAGGCAGCTGTCACCGCGTGTCACTTAGGTTCCCGAAATCCCAACTCAGTAGCTGTTGATGCTGGTAGTGCCTCCCTGCTTTTGTGTTGGCAGATGGATGTTGGTGTGGGCCATGCTGGGGCTGACAGCTAACTGTCCCTCACACCAAGCCCTGTGATATTTGGCTGTGGGATGCGGCCTTCAGGCTGCACTCACCATGCAAACAACGACACGGGAGAGGGTGGAAAGAAAAGTATGAACAAATGATGACAGGTTTTGTGTGTGGTGTAGTGCCAAGCCAGATCCTTGTCAGCCTTTTACCTGAGAGACCAAAAACGTACGACTAGAATTATCCCAAACCCACTGTACCAAACCTGAACGGCCTATTCCAAGTTTTACTTAACGTCGTTGATAGTGCTTTTGTTTCCCATGAGATACATACATAAGCTGGTTTCCCAATGAGTTTGTGAATGCACACTCCCGGAAAGCATTTGAGCACAGGCTGGATGGGGCTGTGAGCAACCTGGCCTAGAGGGATGTGTCCCTGCCTGTAGCAGGGGGTTGGAACTAGGTGTCCTTAAAGGTACCTTCCAGCCCAAACCATTCTGTGATCTTGTGATTCTGTTAAGTTAGGATTACTGGGAGACTTTTGTGAATGTTTTTACAATTACTTATCCAAGGTGTGTTCATACTCCTACCTACAAAACAGTGAAGTCCTTCATGAAGAAGCTCTAAAAAAAAAATATATATATATAATAACTAAAAAACAAATAGCAGATACTGTTTCCTACCTACTATTACTAGTAAAAGAAAAATCAGTACTTCCCTTGACACCAGAGGTAACATAAATAGTTCAGTCCAATACTGAGTTTTCAACAGGAAGATCAGGCTTAAATATACAAGGGCCAGAGCATCTACAGCACAAACCATTTTCTTTACAGATGTCTGTGTGTGAACAAACTTCTTTTTTATTCTGCTGATGAAGAATAGGCACAGATTTCATGTTTGTCTTGCATAATAACAATGGAATAATAGTGAATAAAGCAGGTAGCAATGCTCATATTACTCCTGCATGCTGTTTATAGCTGACTGCATCCTTGTGCTTTATGCGCAAATGAAAGATCATATGGTCCCAGTATTACATTTCTTCTATTAAATCTCAAGGGACTACAGAAATGTAGTTTAATTGAGTTTGAAATTGTTCTTCAAAAACATAGTAATCCTACAACATTTTGTCTTTCCTATAGTTTCAGTCAAAGCTAGAAACCATGCCTGTTATTTTGATTGTTTTGGTTCCATGTGGATTTAATACCGAATCAGATTCAGGGTGCTTAGCATTTTATGTTAGTGCCTCCTAAAAAACAGTGGACTGATGGCACAGTCGATAGCTTGATATCTTAGCACAGTGGAGAAAGTAACAGAAATATTGAAAGCTGAGGCAGTAAAAGCCACGCAAGGTTTTGGGACTCACAAACATGCATTCTGAGCATAGCTCATCTTGGAGCAGCAGAAAAACTGAGTGCTGTTTATTCGCTGCTTTTTGTCTTCTGTCTTTGTGTTATCCCTACTCCCTTCCTCCCGTGACAGTGGCACAAGCTTCCTGCTGAGTTTCCTTGTTCTAGATATCGCACACATTGCTGTGCCACTCTTCCTCAACGTGCCCTGTTATATGTTCCCCTGTGATCCCAAGGTGCCAGCAGGTGTCACGTGGGATTCTGAAAAATGTTGTGTGTTTGTGCAGATGGGCTTGGCATGTGTTCATTGTGCAGCCAAAAGATCAAACAGGAGAGAGAACTCCATTTTTCAAAGGGGATAGTAATTAGGGTCTTTCTTCTTGGCTCAACTATTGTTTTCACAGGACACTTAAAGAATGTCTTATTTCTTTTTCACCATTTTTTTTTTCTTCCCAGAGGGAGCAGCAAACTAGGGTAAACGTAGTCATCTTAACTTTAAAGATAAATGAAAGTTTTGCATGTGTGAGTTTGCAATGACTTTCACTGTCAGGTGTTGACTCCAAAGTGGGAATAAATAAGTTTATCTGTAAACTTTCAGTTAGTTCAAAGCAAAATTTGCTCCCAGAGGTATTGGGTGATCAGAAGACGAGACCAAAGGGAGAAGGGCAGTTGATAAACACGTGGAGAAAAATGCTATATTCATTAATGTAGGCTTCTGGTATTGCCACAAAGCCAGGTGATGGACCTGGAGTGCGGCGGATGTCAAAGTGTGCTTGTTTTACTCCTTCCTCTGTTCTCACACAGGCCTTCATAAAACATAATTTGCTCTCATTTTCAGCAAGTTTATTTCATCTGAGCCGAAGAACTGGTGAAGCTGACTGCTTGGCTACAAGTACATTGATGTCAGTAAAAGGTGAGCAGGGAGAATCCATGATATAGGTTAGGAACGGAAGGGACTTTTGCAGTTGTAAATATGTGAGTGCATCTAGTCTGGCTGCCATAGTTTGTTTCAGAAGCAGAACACCCAGAATGTTTTGTGAAATTCAGAATGAGTAAACACATGTACATATGTTAGAGGAGTGATTTAAATTAGACATGAAAACATTTCAAATCAGTAGTGCATAGGAGAAGTTGATTTTAATGGTTGCTTTAAATCTTGAATCATGGTTTTCTTTTTTTCTTCAAGATTGGTTTTTCACTGGTTGGAAACCATTAAGATGTGCTTTTTATATTCTCTATACACAATGTAATGTTTCTCTTTGCTAAGAAAGAGGTCTTGCTTTATCTGTGTGCACTGAGACATATCAGACTGGAAAAATTAAAAATCCATACGAACACTAAGTTACATGCTTACTTTATTGCTATTTTTACTACATAGTTACTGTGTTTTTGTTTGTGACTCATGTCAGGTTCTGTATTGCAATTGGTGAGTCACAGCCTGAACCACTGATTGAGCACCTGGAGAAAAGCCCCGGTCAGCCCTGGGAGCACAGGTGAAGGCAATTCACCTTTGTGACTGGACGGGGTGGAGCCAGGCTCCCCTCTTACACTTCATTTAATGGCTGGCTGCCCCTAGAGAAATTATTTTTGTTGGAGATTGCTTCTGCATGGAGTTTTTTTCTGTGAGCCTGTGTCTTTGGAGGCAGGTGAGCATTCTATTTTTTTCTTTTACTGTAGCATATTCTTGTTGTGTTAGTCCTGTTGCTATTATAAGTTCCTACCATGTAAGTGTATGAACTGAAAGAAAATTATGAGAGAGAAAACTTGTTGTAGCTGTTTTTAGTTGAAAAAGTTTGTTATAAAGTTTATTGATCTTTTTCTTAACAGGATCATTTGAGTATGTTTTGTATTAGAAGAAAGCTATTAAAGCGTGGAAGTATACTTGTAGTTAAGGAATATAATTGGCGTGATCATTCAGTCTTTCAAGTATGCAGACAGTATTTTCTTCTCTCTAATGTTTTCTTATAAGTGGAAATAATAGAAACCATTTTTTTTCCTCTCTTTTAATTAGTTTTTTGCATTGGGATAATAGAATTTAAATCAACAAGTTGAAGAAACAAAAGGGAAGAAAATATTGCCCTTTTGCTTGTAAGAAAAAGATGTGAATCAAAAACTTGTTTAATGCTTCAGCAAACTGAGTTTTTACCTTTCTGTGACTTTTCTTATAGTGTGAATGTGAAGTCTGTATTGCTTGATAATGTTACTTCTATAGTGTTTGTCTATATAAAGCGGTTTTAGTTCGTTACAAATTAACCAATCTGATTGATTCTGCCATTGTTTTATTTTGGGGATATGGAGGAGTTACTGGGAAAGAAATATTTTTAGCTTTACACTTAAACTGAATGCAGCATCAGGAACTTCTAGAACCAGGCATACGTTCCTCTGTGTTTAAGGTCACAGATGATTTGGGGAGCCTGTCTTTTTGCAAAGCCAGAAGAAAAGTAGCAGTCAAATAAGAAAATAACTATTATTGCTATAGAATGTTTGTTTTTGGACTTCTGATGTGTTCTGAAATAAGCAGCAGTTCACACTGCTGACAGCTTTCCTTGAAGTGTAGGAGCAATGATGTTGTGTAATCCAAATGACATTGGGATAAGTTATGTTACTAATAAAGCTTTAGCGCTAAATGAAAAGTAATTAAAGAAAGCCACACAGAAAGATGTGAACTTTGATTGAGGTAACCTCGCCTTTTTCCTCTAGCTAAAGCTCTGTATAATAGCCTGTACTACTCAGCGACAGAATGAGAGAATATAGGTAGCAGATAGTTGTAGCGTCCTTTGTGGTTGTGACAGTGTAGTGTAGTACAGATTATTAGCCTTTAGGTGGCATTAGCTCCTTGAACATTTTAGCTTTTCTAACACGCTCGAGCGTGAGGTAATGGAAAAGAAACAGCAGTAACTCCTGAACCGGTGCTTTGTAGAGGGGAACGCAGTCAGTGTGCTTGAAGCGTGCTGGCCGCAGTCCATCCCCCCATGCTCCCCTTCGAAAAAAAAATATATATATGTAAGGACTGAAAGCGTGAAGAATGCAGCCCAGCTCCAGCGGACAGGGCTTGAGAAATGTCAAATTCTGAGTTTGGTTTGTCCCCATGCTTGTACTGAAACAGCTCTGAAGTGTAAATGAAGTGGCAGGGGCTTGTCAGGTTGTTTTTCTATCTGTTCAGCTTCTGCCAGCTGTGTGCAGGTACAGAAATACTTCTTTTCGCTTAAAGACAAAGTGGGCCTTCTGTATGCTGAAGTTACACATCAGTGACTCCCTGTGCTCTGGTTAACTCTAGTTCTACTGTTAGTGTGTGAAGAGACAGTATTTCAGTAAGGAATAGTGTTTCAGATTCTGAAACATGACCTGTAAGCACACTCCTAGTGGAAAATGCTGTGTGTTCCTAGGGTAGTTTGTTTTGTTTGCTTTCATTTTGGTGGTGATTTTTGAACTATTGCAAGTAACACGATTCAGAACTGTCCATTTTCTACATCCTGTGCTGCATTTCAGGGCTTCTACATATTTTTAAGTACAAGATTCATGTGTGTTATGTGAAAAAGATGGCATTAATTTAGCTGATTGACTGTGGGGCATTTAAACTGCGTAGTTCCACTCCATCATATTTTCAATGATATACCGAATTAACTGATTGATGCATTTGTGGAAAAAGAAAATAATTAAGTATGGCTGCCATATTTAGCAATGTGCAATTCCTCCTTAGCTGCAGACCTTTTAAGGCTTTTTCATCTCCATCTCAAAGCGCAAGGCTTTTTTAGTAAGTGCTGCTAGATCCATTTTGTAGATGAAGAAATTGGAACATCAAAATTTGATGTCATGCATGTTATCATCCAGAAAGTACCTAACCCGGGTGGATCACTGATCTCACCTCTTGTGCCTTAATTGTCATATTTACTTTGTGTTTACTGTTCATCTTTATATGATAGTAGTGTTGCTGTTTGCCATAAGTTTGAGTTAGTGTTCGAATTAGAACAACAGAATACCTTAAAATGCACAGTGCTTTAGAGCACTTAACAAAACTCAGAAAATATTCGACGCTGGCAGTGCTTACTATCTTGACTTAATGTCTCCTTTTGTACGCACGGAGTTTAGCCTTCACTTTTAGGATACTACTCCATGGATTTGCAATGCTTTGTTCTTGTTGATTGGTTGTGTTTAAATTTTCTTAAATCACTGTGGCTGTGTCTGTTTGTGAAGTCTTAATTTTGTCTTCTAGTTTCAGAGGCAGCCTTTAATAACCAAGTGGATATCAGAATGCATTTTGTTCTGGCATTTAGCTCAATGTTGCGTTTGAATAGGCTTTCATTGCAGCTGCTTCTCAGTTTGACTTAGACAGGCTTCTAAAGGAATGTCTTGTTCTCATGCCATGTTTGTCGTGCTTTTTTTTTTGTAATTTATTTACTTTGGAGAACTGAACCAGACTTAAGCATCTGTTCCTCAGTAAGGTTTTGTGTGTGTTTTGACCCTGTACCACAGCTGGTTTCATTACAGAACACAACAGTTAAGTGCTTAGCACAAGGTGACTTGGTGAATCACTCAGCCTTCCCAACATGTTGAAATCCTATGGTCCCTTGTCTTTTTAGCTAGTCTGGTTTTTAAATCGTATTGACTCCTATATTAAACAAAACTTGAGAACTTGAAGTTGCTTTTCAGACTGTCTCAGTGCCTATCTTGTGTGGGAAAATGTCTGGGGTGTCTTATGATTGTTTTTTGAACTATGTGAGATAAAACTTTTTGCATTAAATAGGTTATTTTCTGTTGCTGTTATTTCACAGAGAATACAGATGTAAGGTTAAGCATGTGCTTTACTGCAACAAAGCAGGGGTATGCAGCATCTGTAAGGTGAGGTTAAATGTGATCTGCCCAGCAGGAAAGATACGGTTTAAGAAATAATAATAGTAATTAAAATCTGCTAATAACCGGTACTAAAAGAAAGGATGAAACTATTCTAGGAAAGTGTGTTTTTTTTTCTGTAGTAGTTTTGAAATCAAACATTTCCAGTCATTCAGATCTTTTTTAAGTACCTAACCTATATTACTAGGATGCTTTCTCTGTACCTATTTTTGTTATTCCTCCTTTTTGCTCTAGCCTAGATGGTATTATGGTGAATGTAACAATTTGAGGCAGTGAGCGAGGAAAGCATTATGAGAGTAATTTTTTATTAGACTGATATAGTGAGAAAAAATTGCTGTACTTCAATGCACAGGTGTTATATGAGGCAAGTTGGTTTGTTCAGTATTTTTTCTGTGTTTATCTGGCTTAATTTTCTTAAAACTTCCTTTTTGTTATCCATTTTCTTGTCCATCCCTGTTTAATTTTACTCTTGTGAAAATAAATGGAGTCCAAATACAGAATTGATCAAAGATGAATAAGAAATGTTGATTTGTTTAACTCGCACAGATTTTTTTGTTCCCTTCTGGGAGAAGATGACTTCTAATGGCAAAATATTAATGTCAGACAAAAATATATTTCTTTTTAAAATATATGCACCATTAGCTTGACAGAAGATATGTAGCAGAAATGTTGAGTCCAAGCCTTAAGCAGTGATGGAGTGCCTGTTGGGAAGGCAGGGCCAACCCAGGGGAGCTCAGGTGCATGCAAAATACCTGAGTGACCAGAAGGGGTGGAGCCAGGGTCTACCCCTTTCCAGACCTCTTTTAAGGGCAACAGTGGAGGCAAGAGTGTCTTGTTGGAGATCCTGGTGTACTTGAGGCCTTCTAAAGGTAAGCAACTCCTTTCTTTGGTTTCTGTGTTTATGGCTGTTGCGTTTGTGCAAATCCTTAACTTGCTGCAGCCTATGACCTTGCTGCTCTGCTGTCATTGCAGTGCTTTCCAGTTTGTTACGGCATCTTGTCAGAAATCACCTTTGTATCTTTTGAAAAATGTGTGTTTTCATTTGCTTAACTTCATGAACAAAATGTTTGTCAGTTGTGGCTTTTGCAGTGTGGTATCAGTGGTTGATATAAAGGTACTTTATCCACATCACATTATTTTAACTTTCTTAGCACAAAAAATACCTTAAGAAAATGCTTCCGTATGTAAAAATCCTTCCTAATTTGCTAACAAGGTGAAGCTAAACATATATGTGCTTAGCTAAAGAATAACCAGAACCAAATTCCACAAGTTAAAATATGCTCCTGAACTGCAGGGAATGACAATACTACTGTCGTACGCTGCAACACAAGTGGATTGATACAGCTGTTTTATAATCCACTATTCCAGGATGGTAATTCTTGCTTGATTAGGCTCTTCTGTAGCAGAGAATGGTTTTGTTCCAAGTCAGTCTTTCCAGAAAGTGGAATTAATTGTCAGTGATTGGATTACGGTACTATAAAATACAACAATTATCAAAAAGAGTGGATAAAACCAAGTAGCACCTTTATAACAGTTAGTCTGATTAGTTTCCCTGAGGTAGCTTGATTCAGATGCTAGCATCTCAAAGATTTTCGAACAGGAAGAAATTGAGTCAGTTTTGGCTGAAACAGCTACCTGACTCCTTGAATATCTTCTAATTCATGTATGAAACTTAAACACTTCAGTGTTTGCAGGATCTTTAAACCTTAATTGTATGTTTCAAGTGGAGGTTTTGATTTCTTGTTTAAGTGAGTTTTACATTCGGTTCTGTTTAACATTATCACCCCAAACCTGACAACAAACTTAGCTGATATGTTTGGCTGTTATCGTTGGCTTTTGCTCTGAGCTTAGGCCACTGGAACTCTTAATGTTTTCAAACGGCTTTCCATTTGTTGTTACTGATTCAGGGCTCTTCCTGCTGTGATTGCAATATCAACATCTCATCCAGATGTAAACCCAGTGATCAGGTTGTGGAGTGGTACTGGGACAGTCCATGTCATCTTCTACTAGATGGATCGTTTAATTTTCTGTTTTATTACTCACGTTTCTTTCACCAGCAGCGTAACTGAGACAGTCTGTTCTTGACAAAGAGTATTCCCCTATTTTGGTCTGTATTTTAAGCTTTTCCAGCTTATGCAGTCTATCTCTGTCTATTATTTTTCTGATGTCATACATTTTGCTGTCCGTAATCCAGCAACACAAATAATTTGTTTTTTGTCTGTAATTTATGCTCCAGAGTTGAGTACATTGCTGCACTTCAGGCCTAATCCCAAGTCTCATGAAGTCATTGGAAATGTTCCAGTTGACTTCACTAGGCTTTAGATCAGGCCTGTAACTAGTAGTTGCCTGCCACTGAATCAGGTCATAGAAAAGACCAAGCAGAATGCTTTTTACTTCTCTTAGTCAGTCACGGTATTGAAGAACAGTGAATAAGATGCAGAAAACAATTTAGATTACTATTATCTATTGGTAATGTTAAATAATGCTTCATTCAAAGGCTTTATTGGAGAACAAAATGCTTACTTAAGCTTCCCCAATTTGAAGGATTTGCTAAGAGATTGTTTTTTGTTTATTTCTGAATTTTTTCTTATATTTTAATTGGCTAGCTACTGAATTCTACATCACAGTGCCAGGGATTGGAGAGACCTTGAAAGATCATCTAGTGTAGTCCCCCTGCTGGAGCAGGAACACCTAGATTAGGTCACACACAAACGTTTCTGGGCAGGTTTTGAACATCTCCAGAGGACACCCTACAACTTCTCTGGGCAGCTTGTTCCAGTGTTCTGAAACCTTTACTTTGAAGAAGCTTTTACTCGTTTTTGTGGAACCACCTGTATTCCAGCTTGCACCTGTTACCCATTGTCTTATTGTTGGATGCCACTGAGAAAGTCCTCCTGATACTCAGCCTTTATGTATGCATATACATTAATGAGGTCACCCCTTAGTCTCTCCAAGCTCAACAGACTCAGCTCCCTCAGACTTTGCTCGTAAGGGAGATGCTCCACTTCCTTAATCATTTTTGTGGCTCTTTGCTGGACTCTCTCAAGCAGTCCCTGTCCTTGAACTGAGGGGCCTGATTCAACAGGTCAGCCTCCAACCGATGCTGGTACATGTGGTTCTTCTTACCCAGATTCAAGTTTCTATTCTAGCTTACATGATGCTAACTCATGCTAATGTGAGTAAGAGTCTTGGGAAAGCTCATATGTATTATAAATGTTTTTATCTTCAAAGATTGAGTTATACGTCTTACATCACTTGATGTTAGATATGGTTTGCTAATGACAAAACTAAAAGTTTAAAAGAGAAGGGAAATAAACGGTAGGTATGTCTACTCTTCTCTGGCATCCAGGTAGTAGTGTGAGAAAAGGAGCCTTATTCTTCTAGTAGCAATACCAAAAATTAGGCTTTTCTTGGAAGAACTGAACTTGCATGTTGAATGTTTAGAAGAAAAAACCTATCACCCTGTGACTTTTCCCTGGAGGGGAAAGTAAACCAAGTTTTACGAAGTAAACAAGCTGTATCACTGTGCTATGGATGCAGATGGATAGTGTTCAGCACTGTCTTTAATCCCTGGGGAAGTAAGGAAACCTTGTAGGTCTCTCTGTCAAAAATGGAAGTAGTCAGGATACGGAGAAAAGCATGACAAGCTGACTGAGTAGAGCTTGTGTCAACAGTTAATTCAATTAGGTTTTTAATGGCAATAAGTTTGGTGTTCTCTTGCACTTGTATATTTCTGAGTTAGGACTCAAATTTTTTTAGTGCTTTTATTGGCATTCCATTTGTGAAATATATGTAGCCACCAGCCATGCTGCTAATGACTTAATAATGGCACCTATAAGCTTCTGGCCTCACTTACTGCAAACCTCTGTATTTTATCCTTGAAATGTTGTTCAGGGGCAGACACACAGGCCTGGCAAAGACACTTGTCTGTCTGTGTGCTCCAGTGACACAGCAAGGGCAGATAAGGGCTGATACAAGTGCTAGCAACAAGGCCTTCTGCTGCAGGAAAACATTATCTCTTTCCCCCATGTCCAATGTGATGGGATGAATACGTCTCCATTTCATGCAGGTCTTCTAGAGGAGAGAGTGAAACCTTCTGGTGTTGGACTTCATAGAGCACCTTACCTGTATAGATAATAACTGCTCCAAAAACTCCTTGTATTCTATATTACAGGCTGCATCTTGGAATCTGTTGGTTAAAATAACACTTTTACTATGAAGAGGACTCAATTCAGCCTTCATAAATTATGAAGCTTTGTCCACATCACAAAAGTGAATGTTTTAAAATGATTAAGGGTAGTTTGGTAGTTATAATATCTTATTAACATTTGATCTCTTTCTTATAGGGGAACCTGTCATCAGGTGATTATATAATAATACTATTAACTACGAATGAAAATAGTTTTAGGAAAATATCTCACTTCAATTACAGCAGGAGGCAAAGGAGGGAGTCATTTACTCTCACTTGTAAGAAGATGAGGATTTTGGTGTTTTTCCAGTCTTATTTTAGGGATTCGTATTAATGGTCTGAAGAATGGCTATAACAGATACAGAACTGCTGTGTACACGTTAGGGTAAAATGTACCAGTTTCAACTTGTATTCTAAAAATGCAGTGTTCAATTTACCTGTAAGCATGCCAAATCATTACAACATCCTCATTTATTGGAAGCATTAATAACTAGGCTGTGATATACAGATGTTTGTCTGTATTTGTGTCTATAGTCTGGCCTAAGAGGTTTACCAACTGTTGTTAATCATTCTCATTCTGATGGTAGGTTCTGAGAACATTGTCAACAAGCATTTTGATTTGGAAAAATAAGACTGGAGTACCCACACTATTGAAACTGCGAATGCCACAGCTTCTAAATTCAGACAGCTTCTGCTGTGGCTTTGCATTGTTCCTCTCTTTATGCAGTAGTATCAATAAACACACTTTATCATGATAAATTCCTTCCTAATCATAGTAAATATGGTATATAAAGGATTACCAGAAGTTCAGGAAAAGCGAAGGAAGCTTTTCTTAATCCTTCACCGTCTCCAACATCATCGTGAAATCTGCTATTGCTGCAATCTCAACCCAAATTTCCCCATGTTTGTTATTCCTATTAATTTTCTGTTCATTTTTTTCTCAAGACCTCTTTTACACTAATCAAATTGATCATATCATTCAGTCGCAAGCCTTCATTACATTGATTCAGAAGATCTTTTCTTAAAAGCAGTTATCTAAAAGTTAAATTGTTCATGTGGAATGTAATACTATGGAATAGCTGTTCAGTATGAAGAAAGCAGCAACAATGAAAAAATAACTTGTTTCAGCACTGTAGCCTTAACTCTTAATTTTTTTATCAAATGCAACTTTTAAAGTGCATATACTTCCAGATAACACTTCTATCTAGACTCTATAAAATTGGAACATCATTTCTCTTCATATTGAGAAATGTTTTTCCTGTCAGCTGTAGTGAGAATAATGTACAGGAAAAGGTGATGTAATGATCATATCACTTACATTATTCTCTCCCTAATGAATAATCTGCAGCAAGGATGAGCTCACTCACTATTATTGGAATCGCATCTGTAAGCCACAGTGTGCAGCTCAATCTGCCAGGGTTTTGTTGCTATGTAATCTGCTTGTAGCTAATACTTTTCATACTACATATTGCATATGGAGTAAATTTTCCTCACGAGGAATAAAACAGACTATAAAACAAGCCCACTAAGCTTGTATTTGCAGCATTTATACTTGGGATTCACACCCTTCCTAAGTGCAGCCATATTTTTTTTTTTTAAAACCAATCCTGGACTATTATTAACACAGAACATTTAAAATGTGATGTTTTCTGTCCTCATTTAAGTCAGTGCTCACATGATTGGCGTAGTAGCTTAAGTTTGTTTTCAAACTAAGGCTAGAAAATCCTCTTTATTTCTGTATGTAGTTTCCCTGTAGGCAGTCAGCATGCTGCGTTGTGAAACTGTCGACTTGTGATGTGCTTTCTATAAATGATGAATCATTTTCTTATTTAAACCTGCTCAAATGATTAGGGCTAGGCGTCAATTTCAGTTTCAAGACAACATAATTAGAGCCACTGACTAATGTAATTCAGTGTTACAAATGTCATGGACATACAAGTTTTTATTAATGTTAACGAAGCAAGTAGGGACACAGGAGGGTATGTTGTTCCTGTTAGATTTTCTACATACAATATCACCATTAGAGTAAGCGTGTTACTTGGCATGCTTAGATTTCCATGTGCCAAAACGGAAAGTTGGACTAGTCTGGAAATAATACTAAGCTCTCATTCAGGGAAGAGTTGAGAATATATGAAAAATCGCATACGTTTCTATGCATTTAGCTGAGTGCTGTATGATGAGATGAACACCACATACAAGATTCCCTTTTTGTGGTAGTAGCTTGTATTTGTGACCTGTAAGATCATAGCAGTGAGCTTACAGGTGAATGTAAGCTTTCAGTAAAGTAGGAAAACAGTTTTCTCTCTTCAGTGATATGTTTCCATATTGACAAATCTGCTTTTGAGTAATCGATTTTTATGAAAATTTTTAAGATCTCATATAAAGAGATGAAGATTCTCAGTGAAGCAAGGAAACTCTTAAAAAGCATTCCTCATGTAAATACTGTCCAAACACTCAACTCTTCCCCCTTAGTTAAACAACTAGTTATGAAAAATCTAAAGCTATGCATGTATCTACTTACCCCCATGTAATCAGTATTTCCAGGGTTTAAGAACTTCAAGTTTTTACAGCTCATTAGGAAGAAAATTATTTTTCTCAAAATTAATCAGCCTTTATGCATGTTAAGGGAAGCCATGTGATGTCTCCTCCCTTAGACTTTTTTTTTGCCTATTTTCCTTTCTGCTTTTTATTCTGTGTTTGTTGAACTTGTGCAGGTCAGGTTGAGAAGCTGTAACTCTGCTGCCTGCTGTTACACATTGTAGCCTATAATCTGATTCTTCTCAACTGTACTTCAGGTTTCTTTAGCTTGTAAATTAAGCTGACCAAAGGCTTCTCGTGGATGCCTGCAGAATTCTTGCTCTTAAATTTTGTTCTTTTCTTACTAGCAGACAACTCATTACCATTACCTTCTCTAAAGTTGCTTTTATTTCCTTGGTCAAAATGCTGTGATTTGTAGAAGAAAGGAATTAATAAAAACAAGCAAAAGCAAGCGGGCTATCATGTGAACCATATCGAAAATCAAACTTTTCAGTGCTTTACCTAAAACCTCTATTTTTCATGCCTAGTGTGACAAAAGACTAAGTAAGCTCTGTCGTAGATGTAGGATAACTGATGAGTTGATCTGCTCAACTATTGTTAGCCTACTCAGATTCCCCTACATTTATATTCTGCATCCCTTTTCTTAGAACAACTGTGCTACCTCCAGATCTCTTGTTGATGACCTTCTATCTTTCTGGCTCTCTGTGTCCTGTGGCAATTAGTTATTGAAGTGGGTGAGCTGCTGGAGTCATCTGTGATCCAGGTATTGTGGTCTGTGTCAAGTCCTATTCAGGTGACCTTAGCTGTAAGGTGGTGCACCTTTGTAAAGTGTTTGTGAAGATCAGTATCTGCCTCAGGATGTGCCTGACTGGGATTGCTAAGGGAAGGCTGCCAGTTTGAAATAGCTAAAGAGATTCCATACTTTCTTGAAGACTGCATGGGTCTATCCCTGTGGTTATCTGCAGTATTTAGCATTGCTAACAACTGGCATTAGTGGAAATGTGTGTGGAGTTTTCTATTTTGTCATTCAGATTTGTACTGGACTCATTGCAGCCCAGTGAAATTTTGTGTTCCTAAATTACCAATAAGTGACAGTCTTCCATCAGTGTAAGCGAGCGCTTTAATTTTTGAGGATGTGAAGTTTATTCTCAATTTACCAAGTGGGTTTGCAGTACGTGTCTGGATACATTTCCTGTATGTTCTTGCTGTTCCGTTTCTATCAGTTCTCTTTTTCCTTGATGTGTATCACATCCTTCCCTTTGATAGGTCAGTGCTGTTCCCCTGCTCCATCTCAGAACCTGAATAATTTCAGAAAATTAAGGCATGATGTAATCTAAGGGGTTGAAATGAGACATTGTTCCTCATTACGTTTTAATCACTGAATTATTCAGCTTACTCTCAACCTTTATACAAATATATCACATTTTATAAAGTTTCTATCAGTTGGCATTTTTGGTGGATTAGTGTTAACCAGCTTAAATTAAAACTTCCGTTCTAGAGTATGAGACAGAAAGAAGGAAAATATATTCGATTTCTTGTATTGATTTCTGTTGCCCAACTATCCTTTCTGAGTGTGTATCCAGTCTTTGCCTGCATAGCTGTTTTTCTGTAAACGCTGGAGCAGTTTTGTTTTTTACTGTGTGGTGCTAAAAGAAGCATCAGTCTCCAAACAAAGGAGTCAGTGAGTAACTTTCCTGTCTTGGACTGCAAAATATTTAAGAGATAGTTGTATGTGCATATTTTTTTAATGCAAAGTATGACGTGTATTTCTTCAGGGAATTTTGTATTTCTGCAGTTGCAGCAATGGGTACAAGATGCTATAAAATACGGAGACAGGACGTTACCGTTTGCACCATATAAATGGACCTTTGTGTATAACAACAGTTTTTAAATTCTTCAAGTGAAACAAGTAGTTTTAACTTCTAAACAAAATACTTTATTTGAACTGCTGGCTTCAAGCATAAAACCCTGTGAATTGACACTTTTAAGTTTGTTTTCAAGTGCTTTGAGATTCACTCTCTGATAGATGTCCGAGATGTGTAAGAGAGAGGAAGCCTGCATGTGTAGCCTAACGCATAAGTATCTATGTCTAGAATGTCTACCTGCCAACTCTGAGATAATATTTCAAGTTTGTTCTCAAAATACAGCTGAAAAACAGCTGTGATACACAACTGAACCTGATACATCATAAATAAAAATATTTATTCAGATTGCTGTCAAAGTTTCCTGTCTTACAGATAAGTGATCTAATGCGTTCGGGAGATGTGTTATATATATAAGCTGCCCTAAAACCTGTACTGACCTAGCATGTGTCATTGTACTCTTAAGGATCCTAGTTTGGTGATCAGTATTAAAGTGCACCTCTGGGGACATCTGGAGCATACACAGAAATTTTAGGTCAGCCGAAGTTGGTTTTGAAACTGGAAGGTGAGATTTCTGACTAAAAAATCTGACTGAAGAGTAACTAGAGTGCCAGTGCTAAAACAGAGACATTAAATAGAATATTCAACAATACTGTGGTCCTATGTGAAGCTTAAGATGCAAGTGCCTTCTTTAGAAAGGGCCAAAAATGAGAATTTATCAAATCAGAGTTCATCTGCTTGAGGTCTTGCATCTAAAAAAACAGGAAAATCTTTGGAGATTTAAATCCATTATGAGACCCATAGGTAATAGTTGTCTCTCTACCAAAAAATTAGAACAAGCCTCATTCTGTGTGCATGAGTGTTAGTGAAAAGTTCTGACAGGTATAGCTTGAAATCAGAACTGACACCACAAATTTCGTCAGGCCAACATCTAACTTTAATTTCATTTTCTGAATGCACACTTCCCAAGTAAGCTTTTTTTGACCATAAGGCAAATCTAAGGCTAGTAGCAACCTGTCATCAAATACAACTGAGATCTGTTTTAACGTGATAGAAATCCACTACAGTATGTACAGGGTTTCATCAGGTTTCGTGTTAAAGCTCTTAGGATGATATTCTAATACAGTCTGCCTCGATGTTGATGTGAAATCTCATTAGTCCAATCCTATCCTAATCCTAAACAGTGTTCATCTTCACATAGTGCCTCATAATGTATAAGTCACATCTGAAATGTTCTTGTGTATTTTAGAGGATAATAGCTGGGAGTTAGTTTGTTAGCGCCATAAAGAGCTGATGAACTGCTGGACAACTTCAGTAAAACTAAACATTGTCATGCTTCACCACTGCTGGTGCACTTAACAGTAGACCAGAATCTTCAAGTGGGCTGCCAGGATCAGTTATGCTAACATAACAAGCTCATTGCCAAGAGGGTAGAATCCTACTCTGTCTGTCCTAAGCTGTGCAATTCCAGAGCACCCCTCTAGCGTGACACTGGCAGTGAGCAGCCAGCAAATATGCCAGATGACAAAACTGATCTGGCTAAACACAACCTCACCAGGAAATAATAATTGTCACAGAGAAGTGGGGTGGGGTAGAACTCTATTTTTAAAAATTAGGTTCGCTTTAGCACAGTAATGACCCACTAGGTTGGACCTTCTGTATTTAATGGGCGATTGCACCCTGCGTGCTTTATCAAGAGATCTCATTAAACAAAGGTGCTGTCTAATTATTATCGGAGTATAAGGGTAACTGTTTGGTTGTTTTTTTTCAGCTGGTTGTGCTAGCATTTTGCAAGAAGAAAACTCTCATGTTAAAGAGGATTTAAGATTTTAATCAGATGGTCAAAGCTGATGCTTTCTTATTTTGGCTACTGAAGTCTCCCATGTGAAGTATTAAGTAGTAGCATGTGAGTAGTTTCTTATTTGGAGAATGTTGTTGTTACATACTTCTATACATATACACACACACACAAGAGGTACCAGCTAGGGAGCTTTTTAACTGAAAATATGTGAGCATTACGCAGGAGTCAATGACACTATAATTCCCAGGACAAGTATTTCATTTGAACTAATGCAAAAAGTAATCTGCTGTATTTGGTCATAAATGAAAATGAACATAAACCTCTTGTCTCCAACAACTCCCATCCCATATGAGATTCTTTGGCAGAGACTGATGCAAAGAATAATCTTTTCTCAAAAAAGCTCAGGATAGTGATAGTGGGAATAGACTCGTGAGTGTTTGTGTGGGCACGCACAGTGTCTGTCTGAGCTAAGTTTGGCTGAAGCCACTGCTATGACTCATTCATAAATTTAAACAGAATGTGTTGTGGAAGATTAAACAGACTGAATAAGGAGTTCACAGCCTTTGCTGTGTATTCTGTTCATTTTACTGCAAATTCATGAACTGAACAAAACAAGGGAGCATCTAGCAAGCAGTGAAGATGAGTGTTTTCAGCGTTTCAGGTTCTTCCTCATTCTCTCTTCTGCAGCAACTTGAAAATATCTGTAACAATTACTTCCAAATGTACTTCAGGTGTTTTCTCATAAATAAAGCCCCAGCTCTCTGCCCAGGTTTCAGAGCAGCTAGCAGAGCTGTGTTGGTGTAATAGAGATAAAAATTTGACAAGTTGTTTTGAATGCTTAAATAACTCTGATATGTTATATATAATAACTCTGATAAGTAACTCTGAATGTGCAGATGTCTTATGTCTTGTTCTTTACTGTTTGTCACCTTCAGATTTGTTTGTAGAAAGACAAACTAAGATGGGGGACACTTCTGCGGTTACACAGAATGAACTGTTAGGAAACAGTAACAAGTGATGTAGTATTTGTATTTTACCAGAATTTACCGGTTGTTTCTAGGGGCCATAGAAACAAAGGGTTAGATTCTTCACCAAATTTATTCTATTATTTTACATCTCTGATATTATAGGCCTGAGTATTCGTTTTTCAGAAGCAGAGGTCTCTTATATAAAAAAAAAAAAATAAATTCAGTAGTTGAAGATACTGTGGAAAGGATGATGTCTACTTTACTTCATAGGCGACTGTCGTGTTAACTTTGTAGATAAATGGTGTATATGTTTATCAGCGTTCCCTCTGGAAATAACAAATGCAGGTGATTGTTCCATGATCTTGTAAGTTGTATTACATGCTAGTTAGCAAAGATGTGACACTAGCAATGTACTGCAGCATATGCTTCAATCCAGTTTCATTTTTTCTCTTCTTTGTGTGCCAGTCGTAAAATCTAGATGTATTGCCAAGGTCTTCAAACACATTTCCAGCAGTAACATGAGATGAACAAGAGCCTCATTCCTTGACAGATTCCTCAGGCAGCTGTGTGGGTGGCTTTGGAGTTTCTTTGTGATCTTTCATGTGGTTGAGTTGCTGATGGGCTATTTTGTCTGCTCTGCCCTCCTGGGTATCACTTGTCTTTGATTTTGAGGATTTTACACGTCTTTATCCATCTGAGAATACATTTCTGTGTAAAACTCTTCTGAATTATGCAAACTGTATTTCTTCACAAGAGAAGATGTATCTTACTGGTCTGGACTGCAGTTAGACTGCATAAAACCTCAAAATGTGACATTGAACGTTTGATTCTAAGTACTTATTCATTTGTTAAAGACAAGGTGCATCCTTAACAAGCACAGCCTGATTATGGAATGCCTATAGAGACAGAAAGTAGAAATGAAACATTTACCTGTAAAATGTCAAGCTAAATTTTGTGTACTGTATTCAAACGAATCTTACATAGTAGGATCATCTACCGCCTTCTACCTTCAGGTAGAAATAATGGTGCTGGACTGTATTTTTAACCTGAGTTTCAATTATTTCTGAGACTGGTAGAATCTTAAGAAGTATTATATTAGTCCTGCTTTTTGGTCAGCTGCAACTCCTGTCTGTGCTCCCAAGATGTTAGGAGCACTGCTCATTTCTACTTGTTTGGAAAATAGTAAGACATTTTTTCTTGAATTAAAAATATATATGTATTATTTCCATATGCATATTAGCTAACTGCAGAGATAGTAGGGTAATGAAGATAAGAAAATAGTCATGACTAATCCTAGGCTCCTGAAAATCTTTTCTTCAAGCTGCTAGCATGCGACACTCTTAGACGTAAAGTTTCTGAGTGTATGCCATCACCTGATAACCTGTTAACTCTTGTTACTAAGCTGCAAACACTCATTTTTCCCTTGGGGTGGTGGATGTTTGTCGAAGAGAGGCTTTATCACAGTAGGGTTCCTGCCATAACAATGTTTACCTTATAGTGAGGACAAATAAGTGCTCATGGCATCTGCAGATAAACACTGAGAGCATGAACAGTGATGACAAAATGAGAATATGATGCTTACATTAGTGTAGCTAATTAGTATGATAAAATTAAAAACAGGCTGGATAAGCTGCAGCGTACACTGTAGTTTATTTGTTTATTTATTTTTTACTCGGAGTTATTTTAATTCCAGTAATCTTCTAAAGAAAATCGAAGAAGCATCCAGACTGAAGAAAGCCTATTTCTGTAATAGGTAGGATGACTTTATGAATCTTGTTACTACTGCATAGTTTCTAGGCTTTATTTATTTATTTTTTTAAAGTCTTTATGACCTGAGGGATGCAAGTAGCTTCCTGATAATATGCAAGGTAGTGCTGATCTTGTGAGTATGCTTATTTCTCTCTAAATAACTAAAGTAACTCTAAATAAGCCTTAACTCTTTCCTACCCAGCAAAGCTTCTTTTTGGATCTATGATTCCGTAAAGTGATTTATCTTACAAGTGTAATTTTTTGATGTAGCGTTTTAAGACAAATCCATAGTAAATTCAAACTACTAAAGGACATTAATGCTAATGTCTAATATCATCTTCGTAATGATGATATTCTCATTCAGTCTATCTGTTGATTATGTCAGCTGGGATTTGCTGCAAGGGTTGCAATGGGGAGATGGGTTTTTAGGGGTACACTGATATGCTCATGAAACCAAGGCTCATCCTTTTCCATTTCTTCTGACCCAACCCTTGTTATTGAAACATCGGTCTGATGAGGGTGAGTACAGATGAGTATTGGCTAATGTAAGTCCAAGGAAATGCTGGTCTGTTGAGAGGAGGCAAAGGTAAGACTAGAAATGTATCTATTTCTCTTGTTCCCTGTCTGCATAGTTTAAGATCCTCGATGTCAGTCAAGAAATGGCACTCATTTCAAAACAAGCTTATGTCCCGTCTGCATCTCATCAGAAAAAAAGGAATCAGTGTGGGCATGCATATCTTGAACACTATTTACTCATGGATAGATTATTGAGATGTGCCAAACTGGAGCTTACTCCGTGTATTAACACAGCAATGAGGATCTGGTGTAGAATTGAAGCTATGACAATCATTGAGTGCCATTTCTCCTTTGGCTTTCAGCAAGCAGACAGGCAGAGAGGGAAAATAAAGCAAATTGTTGATCTGTGTTTTGACCAAATAGATCAAGCATAACTGTTGGGCCAAGTGAAGCCCGTTTGTTATGATTTGCTGTTTGGTAGGCATGATCCCCTTTCATTTCATGGAGCAATGAAGAGAACAAGGAATAAAACTGTTCCAGAAAGGAGTGAAAATGCCTCTCTGATAAAAATAAATCAGTTTATACTGTGCCCACCCACCTTGCTAAAGGGAGGAGCGCTGAGACACTCACCAGGTCTAAAAAAGGTTAGACATAGATGTTTATACCAGAGACAGCAGCTGCTCTGCCAGAAAATAAAAAGGTATCACTAGAAATGCTATAATAAATAGTTTTGTCTGTATTGGTGATATCTTCAGCATTCAAGGGACAGACTGTGAAGAAAACAGTGTTTTCCAGTAATGCTGCATGTTGGTTTTGGATCTGTCAAATTTGTGGCTGTGTGTAATGTTCAGACATGCAGTCTGTGTCTACATCTTTCATTCTTTTTGTGTGGGTTTTTTAGGCAGATATTGTAAATTCTCTATTAAAATATTAAAGGCAGGAACCAATCTTTTCTAAAGGTTTCGAGTTTGGGTGTTCAACATTATCTACACAGACGCTGAAACTGATAGGACTCAGCAAAGATCCTGAAGTGACTTCAGATGATTTTCTGCTGCTGTTTGCCCACTTCTTGGCATGCGGCAGCAGCCACACATCTTATTAGCTTCCCAGAAATCTGTGAAATGTTGAGCTTTGATGCTTCCCCTCAGCTGCAAAGAGACATGAGTACTTTAACCATTAGTCGACTTTAGCACAGCCAAATAAATACAGTCTACTGAGTGTAACAGGGAACTTCCAATGCAGAATTGTAGCACCATGACAGTTAGTGTTTAGAAGTAAAATCCTATGATACTTAGTAAATAACTGAAAGACAGCCAAAATTTTGTTTCCTTGTTTAAACTGACTCGACTCGTTTACATGATAATTCATCAGTGAATTATTGAGTGTTGCATACCAAATACAAACAAGATAGAAGATGGGCTCTACTTATGGTAAAAGATGCACAATATTGTAATCAATATTTAAAGTAATTATCTGGAAGACGTTAACTGTATCTGCTGACAGATAAATGTACATGAATAATGTACACAGATATGCTCTTACTGCTCTGTCAACTTTCTAGTCCATAAGCATAGGTAGAGGTAAGTGTGTAGCAGTACAGAAAGCAGTTTGTTGCTCCCATCATTCTAAATTGCTTGTGTGCACAAGTCCAATAAGCACATTAAAAACCATGGTCTCTATTCAGCAGCTGCATCAGTATAACTGTATCTTTCATCTTGACTTAGACTTGGTTTCAACTTGACTTAGAGCTCTGTGGAAAAGTAGTGCAGATTTGGTTCCAACCTTACAGCATAATAAGGGTATGGTAAGTGGTGATAATCCAGTACTAACCTGCAAATTCCCCTTCCCTGTGTCTTCACAATAAATTACTCTTGGTCTCTTAGAAGTAGAAAAAGTTATTTTTAAAATACCCAGTCTTAATGAAGAACCCAATCTGAAGAGTAGTGAGTGCATGAGCAGAAAGCTACTATTTGTACACAGTTTGACTCACCACTTGTGTCATCCCAGAAGTGTTGGAAGATGGGGCCTGCTATGCATAAGCAATTCACTTCATCAGATACTAAACACTGGGGGATGTTTGCCTTGTTTCCAGAAGAGTGAGTAGAGCTTAGCACTTTCCCAAGTTGTGGGTGGAGTGGCAGATAAGCTGTGCTGAGAGAAGCCCAGTAAGCATCTCTTAAAGATTAATCTTTAATGAGGTTTAGATTTTTACACGTGAACACAAGGTAACATTTTATTTTCTAGAGTAAGAGAACAGACTGTGTGAAGGTACAGTTGTAACCAGGTTCTATCCATGTGCTAAGTGCTTTACTCTTTGTAATTGAAGCCTGCTGCTTAGGAGAAAGGAAGGTAGTGGTACTTAGTAAATGTGGTACTCTTCTAAATACCAGTCAAATACTTTTTCTTCAAAATTTGTTTGTTTGTTGCTATGTTTATAACAGTCCTTCCAGATTTTTTTAACTGAACAGACCCTTTCCTTGCTTTCTCATTCCTGAAGTGTGATAGTTGAGATTCAACTGTGACTAGAGAGGAAATTTGTCTACTTAGAACAGGTTAAGCTTACCAAAAATGACAATATTTGAGCTAACTGGCAAGTAAGCTATTGCTGCTTGCGATATTACTGGGCTAATGGACAAACTCTTAGGTTCTACCCTTGTGAAATACTGAACTCCTTATTGTATGCAGCTGCTACTCTCATAAATGACTGTAAAAACATGCCTTTAATTCTCTAGCAAAGGCAATGGCCTTGCAAGATATCAGTTTTGTATAAGAGGCAGAAACCAAAAGCTATCTTTGTTGAGTAAGACAAATAATTGGATTTCGTAACAGAAGGAACGCTTCCATTAAGTCAGCAATTGCCATATATATGAGTCACCCAGAAGAGGTGCATATGTAATCTTCCTAACAGTGTTTCTTTTAGTTGATATCATGTAGTAAGGGCCTTGAAGGCCCAGCTTAACCTTTAAGACCTAGGAAGCAGAATGCCCAGCAGAATGGCTCAGAGCAGCTGTGGCAGGTACCCTGTGGAGAACAGTTATTTCTGGACCTACTGAAGTTACTGTAGTGACAGTGTGATTGTGGCCTATACTATGCTTGTGGGAAGGAGAAGGTTTGCCCAGCCCTTTGGCTGACATCACTATTGCTGTATCTAGTCCCAAAAAGCCTGCAGAACTGCACGTTTTGGTTAGCATCTTTTCCATACAGACTTCTCTGTTTAGCTGTGTGAACATTAGACACCATAAACATTTGACCACTATAATAAATGTTCTTCTCGGAAGACCCTTGCTTAAACTTCCAATAAAGACTGTGTTTATAAAATACATCCTAAAGGGTATTATAGTCATATATTGCCAACATTGAAATATGTGCTTTGTAAAAAAAAAAAAAAAAAAAAAAAATNNAAAAAAAAAAAAAAAAATTATCCTTGCTTTTCTATTTTTTAATGTATATATATTGCTTAATTTGCGTATCTCAGATGATATAACACTGTGCTTCTTTACTTTGGAGCATAATGTCAGCAATTGTTATGACTTTTTAGATATATTGTAGTCATATATTTTTTGTGCGGTTGTAGAACTTGCTTTGTCAGCATATGTGCTATAATGTTGATTTGCTTTGTTTTGTTCAGCACAGTACAGTGTAAGCATATCTTTATTCCACTCATCTGCTAAATGGATGCCAGAAGTTCTCAGTTTTCTTCAAAGGCACTAACTTTTCCAGTGCTCTGCAAAGCCAGAGATACAGGGAATAGAGATTTGTGAGTTACACTAGATACCACAACGCTTGTTTCTAGCTCTACTTTGAGTGGCTTCCACTGCTATCCAGATAATCAATGGATAGGAAAACTTGCCTGAATAGTAATGCTGGCAGTACCATTGCTGAGATTTTGAGCCAATACTCAGCCTAGGATGGCTTGAGGCAGTAGTAGGACACATTTATTTCTTTGTTAGTGTCAGTTTTTACATTATTGCTTGAACGTAATATGCTTGCTATCTGAAGCAATTATTATATAGAGAGGACAGAGCCATGTTGACAAGTCTAGAAACAAATGAAAATACAGATTTTTCCTAATATGATTATTCTCCTTATAATGAAAATAACTAGGATTTTTTTTTAGAAAATGGTTTCTAAATTCTGTAGTGACTGAAATACCACAGGGCAGCTGCAAGACACATTGTAGTATGCTATTAGCAGTTATATTTCTGTGGTTGCATGAGATGGGAAGCAAAGTCTAGTGACATTTTGAATTGTTTGGAAACAGAAATGCCGATGTATTAACAAGACTGTCTCTTCTTATCCCTGCCAACAGACAGTTTCAAAGTAGTAGTTATCTGTGTACGTACACAAGAGCTGCATGATGAAACTAAATGGCTTGACCATTATTTCTGTATTTAACTGTGTTTCTGATGCCACAGTTCCATTTCAGTAAATGTATAAATAAGTTGCAGAATAACTCAAAACTTATTCCGTTCAATCAAAGGTAGGCTTTAGATAGACAATATTCATGGATGCAAGTCATGAATTTTCTCTTTTTGTTTAAAAAAACTTTCTTGTTACCTAAGATGACAGTTCACAAAATGATGTGGGTCTGAGTATTAAGTTAAGCATTGTAAATCTCATTAGCTATGGTAAATCTCATACAGATCTTAGCTACACTGAGATTAATGTTTTTTACTTTTAGTGTTTTAAAGTGGTTAATGCTGTGCAAAATCTGTCCTCACTGTTCAGCGCATTTTCTCAACTTGTTCATAGGAGTCTATTGAGATGTTTTTGAGTGTGCTTCTGCATCTGAAAATACTGAGGTATCTGTTTGGCTAATGGCAGGTTTCACCTTTCTGCTGAGCTATGATTGTGTGTGATGGTGGAAAATGTGTTCCACAGTGTTGGAGGGATAGAGCTTAGTGTGCTTGTCTATGTAGCCAACTATAGATGGATCTTTTCTTAGCTCTTGCATATGTACCTACATCTTCTGTGTTTCTGTTAGTTTGTTCTTTCTTTTTCCAAGATTCATATGTGCATACTTTAAGAGAAGGAAGAAATATGTCACAGAAATCCTAGTATGAATACACAGCTGTGACCTGTGAGGAGAATACAGCTATAGATCAATATGATCACATAAGTTATGACAGTTATTTTTCTACTTATCTCTTCACTTCTGATTAAATCAAGTTGCTTTCAAAACTTGTCGCCTACATGATGTTCTAAAGAATCCCACAGGGTAATGCCTAGCACAGTCATTTTCCTGAGTAATCAGCAATGCTAGAAAACTGTCCCAACTAAAACAGATGAGTGTATGAATGACTAATTATCAAACAATATGATGTTGATTTGATGCCGATAGGATTGAAGGCTAACACACAGCAGCGACTGTGCAAGAGTCTTTAAATGCTTCTGCATGTGGACTTGGTACAGACACAAGTGGTTCCTCTGTAACTATTGACAACAGCTGAGATCCACCCCTCTATCTGAGGATTGACAAAATATTTCCTACAGTTGTGCAGCTACCTAACAAACTTTCGAGATTATTTGTTGTTTTTTTTTTGTTTTGTAGGGTTTCTTTTTTTGTTGTTCCTTCTGTCCCTGACCCTCTGGAAGCAGTCCAGAGACTTCTCAGATTTCACGAGTTCCTGCAGTTCTATGGTTCAGTTTGAAAGTCATCCTGGGATTTAGTCTATTAACTAAACTGCTTTAAAATACTTAGGTTGTCAGAAAGTTTAAATCACCTTGAAGCTCCTTACTGTTTCATACATGCATGGACACAATCCTTTTTATGTTCAGTATAAACTGTTAACTGAAGTTTATCAAAATTCAGCTAATTCTTTACCTAGTTTAAGTATGAAGTGGATAATTCATGAAATTTTTGAGTTGATTTGCTTTTGGTCTTACACAGCGTTTGGAGATAACAATTTTAAGAATGGGTTGAACACTTTCATTTTGAGATTGGCAGAAGTTATGTTGTTTTCCTTCGGTCAAGGTGACCTCTTGAAGCTTCTTTGAAGGCTACTTTTTCCAGAGTGCCTGAATATTTTAGTTGACAGCATATTCAGTTCCTTGAGGCAGCTAATGGGACCGCTGATTATATGGTCATTTTTCTGTTGTGGATATTTTTAATCAGTGGGAACTGGATTGAGGTAGTTCAGTAGGTCTATCAGCACAGAGCTATCAAAAGGGAATAATTCTTAATTCTCAGTCAACCTCAGCCACTGGCTTATGCTTGCTCTACAGGGTTACAAATTATTTTGTGGACTTAGACTGTCTGATTTCTATGTGATATCTAGTCTACTTTAATGATTAAATATTAATGTTGGATTAAATACGTAATTGAAATTGTCTGAGCTGTCAAAGTAAGCTATACTGTATTTTCAATTCATTGTGTTACTTTACCATTCTCTTCAATTTTGTTACACAAAACCAGGAAAATAAGAATATTTAGAGTAAGATAATATAAGAAAATAAAGGATTCTTTTCACCTTCTATGTAATGCGACCATTTCAAATGTTTTTAAACAAAATCTTGCTGATGTAAGCTACGCTTCACATCTCTCTAGCTGCAGACTTGAGCTTTCATGTCGAAAACACACTTTAGTGCTATCTTTCCACAAGTTTTGACCCAGACAGTAATAATACTGTGTATGGTTCTGAAAATCACACTTTGTGCTTGCCCGCATTGTTGGCCCGAATAACTGTCCACGGGAATTGTGCATACGTCTACTGTCTTCCAAAATAAATCAGTGATTTTGTGCAAGAAAAATGTCACAGTTTGCAGTCATTCCAGACTTATATCATCAAAACTATTCCAGATCAGCTACACTATTCATTTCTCCCATCTATTCCTGCAGTGGTTGCATACATTGCCCACATTTTGTTCCTTTTTCTGATTGAAATTTTGTACTTGCTTACATAAACTCAATTTTAGAACAAAGTTATTAATGGGAGTTCCCAATCACATTGTGCTAGCAACAAATGTATACTGAAAGGCTAGTTCACTTAAAAACAGTGGCAACTGGAAGTTCTGCTTCTCTCTTAATCTTTGTTCTATACAATGGTACTATTTTTTCCTCCTAACATCAATTTCTTAGGTTTCTCAGGTTGCAGGTTCAGTAAGCAAAGGTGGACATTGGACAAATCACACTAATAACACCATTTGAGTGATAAATCAAGAAACATCTTTCATTATAAAAACTATCAGTATTTCAGTGTGTTTTTTTTTTAGTATCTAAATGATTTATTTTGAAATATTAAGGGATGAACAGGAGGTTATCCCAAAGTAGAACTTCAGGAAGACAAGCAGGTATGGTGTATGATGCAGTCTTTTTTCAATTACTCTAAAATTGGGATCTGAAGACCTAGAAAGTAATATGAAGCACAGTTAGGACACCTTAACATAGGAGCTACTTTCATAAAGAGAGACTAATGCATGCAGTCTAACTTAATTTCAGATCAGCGTTGATCTGGATTCGTCTGTGGACATACTTAGTGGTGAGTTTATTTTCCTGTTGCTTTGAATTTTGCTTCTCCACAAATGTGCAAGATCTGAGTTGTGTGCTGATCAGTTTTGTTTTTTTCCCCTTGTGTCTGGAGCAAAGTCTCTGAACAAAAGTCAGAAAGGAGGACTCTGTGGATTCCAAGATGTTTAATAATTTTGTGTTTCAACCCTTCCCTGATTCCTGTTAAGGACACAAAGATGCTTTGAGTCTTTGTCCTTTGCGTATTCCCTTTCTGTGTAAACCTTAATAGAAATGTAATTGCCTTGAGACCTCTCTCCTTTCTCAGATTTGGCTGCAGTTGCCCAACAGATGCAGAAATGATTCAGGTTTGGAGAAAGTTATGCTGAGAGATAGTGTGATCGTAATGATTTTATTTCCATTAGAACAAAAGCTAAAGATAGAATTTATGACTAATACTTAAGAAGTTCAAGAACTCCTTAGCTTTCTGAAACCCTTGATGCTAAAGGGAAGTATCTAATGTACTAATGCAACATACCTAGCTTTTACCTTTTCTGTAAAAGGGTGTTGTAGCAAAGTAATTGCAGAGGACACGAGGACGGTTGTTCAACCTAAAACCAGAATGCCATTACTGATGTAAAAACAAAAAAAGCTGTCTTTCTTATATTCTGCCTTTAGCTCAGTAACCAAGGAAGGGAGAAATAAATTATTCTTGAAGTGGAAAGTATTGGAATTCTTGCAAGTAATTCTTCATCTGGAGTATGTTCGCTCAAAGGGTCAAGTTAATTTCTCTTGTACTCAAATCACAAATCAGTTACACTGTGGAACTATAGTTGAAAAGATGATGTGTACGTGCTGTGAGTGATAGAAAAGGGTTCTGGTAGTGCCTTTCAAGAAATTAAGGTGTCAGTATCAGTGCATTTAAGAGAGACGGCAACTTCGTATGATCTAATTTGCAAAATAATAAATATACAGTATGGAACACATCTCTTGAAAGCTATCAGTCCTCATTCTTTTAGCCATATAGGTATCTTTTCATGTTAGCTTTCAGGTTAGATCGATCTGCAACTCTGGATAAGCTTGTTTGGAAGGGGTTTTTTTACTTTTTTTTGTTTGACAGCAAAATCATTAAAACCATAATCACAATTATCACCCTTACTGGTAATCAGAGTAGAAAGATGAAGTACAGCTGGAGCTTGAGGTTTACCAGTTTGTGGTTTCTTAAAGCCCATTGCTGCTGCACCTCTCTAATTTGTGCGGACTGGAAGATGAGAGTTTGGGAAGTTGCTAGACTTCCTCATTAAGAAAGTCTTGAAAATTCAGCATAATTAAAAAAAAAAATCACTGATGTTGAAGACTGGTCAGAGATTCATCTGTGAGTTAATAGGTAGTTTTTGTAATTTGTAGTTCTCTGGCAGAAACTTAGCTGCATCATAGTATAGTTTTTAAATAAATGTTGATGTCCTCTCCTCTGAATGTTTTTTTCTGCACAACACTACAGTGTACAAGCATGTATGCTGTAGTTCTAAGTGGATACATTATGAACAGCTCATAATTGGTGCTGCATGAGCTCCCTTTTACAGACATACATTTCTCCTTTTCCTGTGTGACTTTTCCCTGTGGGCTCTCACCAACATTTCTCTACGTTTCTGGTCATGCAATATTACAGTGAAATAGGGCACAGGCTAAGATCAGCTGTAGATTTTTCTTCAGAGTGGGCATATCTGCAGCTGCTGAACCTGTGGTGACTAGTTATCTTACTTTTTGGGTCCCCCTTGCCACCTGTCTCCTTGTTGTCACTCTAACTTTACATGACTGTGTTATGCTGGCTATTAATTGTTGGGAATTGGATAGCCAAATGCTGAGATACTGAAATAGGCTTATTTGAAAATTATAAGTTCTCAATCTTAAGCCAGTGACAATATCCCTGTGTCAATGCAGTACTGAAAGGTTTCTGAAAGCCCTAGCCTTTTGTTATTGGCCACACTTTATCTCTTCAGTTTCTTTAAAGTACTGTTCATCATTTTCTGCCAGTCACTCTTGATGAGGTAGTTCCCCATTAGCAATACACACACTCCTGCCTGCAAGCCAAGACACAAAGCAGCGTGGAGCTGAAGATGCTCCCCTGGTAATGGCCTGATGTGACTCAGAAGGAACAGCATGAGCCAGGTGACACCACACTGCTAAAGCAAAGCTATTTGTGGGTGCAGCACTGAAGACTTCCAGGGCCTGTTCTAAAACAGTTGTGGTCAACTGACGACAAGGGGATAACAGAGAGGACAGCTTCTTGCTCCTAAAAGCAGCAGCTGAAGGAATTACCTGTTGTAGAATTGTAAGTACTGCAGGTAGAGGAATGCATTTCTGTTGTGGACAGTATCCAACACTACAGACAACTAGGATTTGTAGTTAGTAATCTAGAAGTCAGCTGAACATGCAGGCAGCTTCTCCTCACTTTTTACTGCTGTTAGTTCAGGCCCAAGCTTGTTTTGGAGAACTGTCATTTGTAAATACTTTGTATGCCTGCAGCTATGCCAAACTCTTCAGTCAGTAACGTGGATCAAGTAGTCAAAATGCTGCTCCATTTTCTAAGTGCTTAGCTTCTCATTTGTTTGCTGCCACGTATGAATAAACATGAAGCTGTGGTCTACAGCGGAGAGCAACTTTCCCACAAATTCTTAATGCTTCTAACCTATGCTTGTGAAAGATTTAAAAAACATTGGTAGTTTGTAGTTTCAGCTCTGGGGACACCTTGCACTTGGAAGGTGTTAATCGGTTGGGGAGACCATCCTTTATTTTTCTTCCACGGCAGGATCCTAACGTCTCTCAGGCTTTGTTAATGAATGGGTTTCCTTTCAACAGCTTTGTGGGAAAAACGCAACTACATTTGAATATTGCCTGTATGACAGCTTCCTTTGGCTCTACAGCTGGCAGCTGTGTTGAGTAAGAGTTGCAGGTTCAAAACAATCCCTCAGTAGGCAAGGCCCTGCTGACTTCCCTGAAAGTTACGCATGATAACTACAGAATCAACCATTATTATTTCCCGTGTATGTGGATCTACAGGAAGACTTACGTAAGTGCAAACTAGATGTTACTTATTTTGTTATTTTTAAGAGGTTACCGAATTCACACTGGCATGATCGGAACTATTTATTCAAGGCTTTCTTCTTTTCTTTTTTTTGGCACTAGAACGTTAGGTAGATTAGCAAAACAAAAACGTTCGCATCTCAAGGTCCTTTCTGTCTGTGGTAGCTATTAAACAAACTGTTTTCTGAGATTCCCTTTTGCACCTTTTTCTCTGGGCTGATTAGTGAATGTTTATTGTCTGTAGCTTTCTAATTTCCAACTCTTGGAGGATGTGTAAATTACAGAAGCTTGATTATCAAGGAGCTCGTATTATCTTGGGGAAAAAAGAAAAAGCAAAAGGTTCGCTGTTAAGGTTATGTGTGAAAAGTCCCCTTCTCATGTGTAAAGAGCTCAGCCTTCTGCCTTTGTTTTGATGTGGGTGTGGATTAAGCTGTTTAACATAAAGTGTTGGTAAAGTTCACATTCCTTATTGCTTTGTGAAGGCTTGCTTAAATACACACTTCGTAAAATAAGATGTAATTCAAATCTTCTCAAAAAAACGAAGATAATTTCTCATAGTTCATTGATAGTCACCTGGGAGCCTTTACTTTGCCTAAAAAGTATCTGCATCAAAAAGCATCCTCTTGTATTTGAAAGCGTGGGTGCTTTTCCCATCTCTTAACAGTTGCTTTAACAGAAGGCATCTCTTCGTGCAAACCTTGCTTTATGCTCTCACAAAGCATATGAGAAATAGAAGAAGTTTGAGGAATTGCTACGGAGAGACTTCTGACCAGAAATTTCGGGATTGGTTTGGAGAGGGAGCAAATTACCTGAGAGAAGTATAACAAAAGAAATAAAAGAAGAAGCGTAAAGAAAATAAATTGAACACGTCTGATGGTCTGTGGTGCTTTCAGAGTCTTGGAACAAATGTCTTACAATGGAACTGGAGAGGATTAATACAAATTCAAATACTTATTTTTCCACTGGGGAAACTATTTTTTTCCCTTCTGTATCTTTGCTTAAATGTTCCTTGTTATGCCTATTAGCTTCTGATCTCTGTTGCAGCAACAGGATTTTTAAAGTTCATCTTTTTTGCAAAATTTTTAATTGCTGCAAAGGCATCAAATGCTACCTTATTCCTACATAATATTTTTCAGTTGAGTGCTGGAGAGGATATCATCCCGTGTCATCTGCTGTGAGGAGGTTTGCAGTCTGATTTGATAGAAATACTGGGTTCTAACAAGAAGGTACCTCTCTAGGGAATGGCATGTCAACCTGCACATCAAGAGTATGTACAAAACTCCTCCGGGGCACTTGCAGTCCTATTCCTTTTTCAGATACATACCTTTTGCTTTGTCCTTGGTTATATTTTTCTGTTCTGTATAGTTTTATAATGAGTAGCACAAGGAGAAAAGAAACAATATTTTTGACATTTCAGAAAGCACTGAATTAGACTAAAAATAGAAGCCTTTTGTATTTAATTGCCCTGGAGATACTTCCTGCAGGGACCTTGCAAGTACAAGGCTACGCAGATCCTTCAGAATGAACCACTGGCACCTGTACTGATAACTGACAAGTCTTTTGCACTGGCGTGTCTTCACCACCGCACTTTATAGCCCGGTGACCAGATCAGAGTTTGTGCTCACTGTATTTATACTGCACTGGAAATACTGTTTGTATTAATGTTATCTGGGTAAAGTAGGCTAGAATCCATGTTTTTGGAAATATACAGAAGCAGGAGTTCTACCAGGAAGTTTCTGTGATTTGAAGCTCCTGTGAGAAGGAATGACTCTATGAAAAGCCACCTTTTTAGTCATATTGCAAGTCACTTTTCACATATATGTGGCTGAATTAATTGTGTGTAACGTATGTGGATTAGGTCATCATGATTTGTAATTAGGACATCATTTGAGGTCCCAAGGAGGTTCTTATTTTCCTGTTGATTTCATGAATAATTATGGTCAAGTCATTTGGTCTTTAAAACTTACTGTTGTTTAGAAATGTAAGAATTAAACTCTGACACTGTCGTCTGCCAATGCATCTTGATTGATTTAGGGAGAGTTGTCTACCTTCCCTGTGTTTACAAGGGGAGAAAAAAATGATTGAAGTCTATCTGGCTATGAGCTTTTCAGATCGTTGGTCAGCTTGAAATTAGGAATATCTGCTGAACTGTAACAGCAGGAGGTTGAAAATTTTGTGGGAGTGAGGAGGGGTTGGATATTCTTTAATAGGAGGTCGAACAAAGCTTATTTTAATCATACATTTTATATCAGTGTGACTGGTGACTTCTAGGAAGAGACTTCACTCCAAGTTGCAGTAGAGGAGTGTTGCCCTATAAGAGTAGGTTTCTGTAGGATGCAAAGGTATCTCACGATTTCTAGTGATGCTAGTGCTAATCACAATTGTGAGGTGAAAAGTATTGCACATAGAACTGGGTGAACCTTATTCACTGTGGTTTGCAAACACTTTTTTGAACTTAATATCCATTATTTCTAACAAGAATAACGTCCGTAGTTCTCCATGTTTAAATCAGTTTTGTAGAGGAAATGGTCTTTTCAGGTTTATTGTTTGCTGAGCTAAATCTGTCTAACTGCATAGCACAGCATCCAAACTGCACAACTGTGTTTTTGCTTAGTTTTGTTTAAAACAGCTAGCTTATCCTATGGCATTTAAAATGTGTCTTTGTAGAGCCTAGCAGAGCAAACAGTGCAGCCACTTAGTAGTTATCCTGAGTAATTAACTCTTCACACACTTCCTTGAGAAAAATGTGGTATTTTCTTACTGTTCTACACGAATGTGTAAACATAGCAAGGCAGAAGTTAGTTGTGAGCACCTCAAATATGAGTAACACAGAATAGAGCTAAATGGCAATGTACAAGAAAAGGAATTAAGATTGATTATTTTCCTTGCATTCACCTTTATACTCACAAATCAAGTAGGTAACATTCCTCCTTCAACCTGTAAAGAAATATAGTGGCTTGCCTTGCTTGAATTTAATGGGTTTGTACCAAAGATGTGTCCAAAGTAGATAGAGTTCTATGTTAAAATGAAAATATATTTTTGAGTTCTCAGAAGCAATGGCCTTTTCCAGGTGGATGACTTCCATTTTATTTAACCAGCACAGAATTATTATTCAGCTAACTTAGTGAAAACTCGGTAGGAACGGGAAATAATATTCCTACGTCATTCTTTTGATAATGTGTCCTTTTTTAGACTATGTTACTCTGACAAGGACAGGGATTATGACAAAGTCTCTTAGACAACTTTCAAGCTCCAGGATGCTGTCTCTCTAAGGGCAACACTGCATGTTCCAAGGAGAGCGCTATCTTGCATGCATTTCAGTCTTGCACTTCTTATTGGATCAGGGTGTCACCTCCCCAGCAAGGTCAGCCCAATATTTGAAGAAGCTTTAAAGAGGGAGAGAAGATAATATGCCTATCCTGGGAGGGGAGTTAAGGGAAGTAGAGGGAAAGGCAGCTGACTGGAGAGAGCAAATGGAAAAAGACAGCATAGTAAGCCGAAACTTGGCTGTAACATTGCTCATAGAAAAAGCTTTTGCTTTCAAGGATCTGTATTCAGAAGTAATCAAATATGATGTTAAAATGGTAGGCACAGTGCTCTGTTGCTACTCTGCCTGTAATGACAGCAAGTTCTCACACTGGATGAAGGTAGGAATGAGAGGCTACCCTGGACAAGAGTGCAGGGAAGCCAGAAATACTGTCCAGCCTCTCCTCTACGTTTCCTCTATGTCATTCTCTGATCCATCCTTCCTTCTCTACTGCAGCGTTTCCTTCCTTCTAGCAGTCCCCTCAGAGTGGCAGGAAAGGACATAAATGGAGATAACTGTTGTGGCTGGGGCTGAGCTATGTTCTGTCCCTGCAGCAGTGCAAATAGACTCAGTGGAAATGGCTTCCTCCCTCCCTGTGCTCTTCCATCTCCAGGCTCATGGTAAGCCAAACTAGTGGTGTGCTTGAGGCCCAGCAGTGATTCTTCTTGCAAGATCTCAGACTCAGTGGTTTAGGCAAGGAGTTGTGAAGAGCAAGGCTGTAGTGCAAGAAGCAGTTGTCCCAGGAGGTGCAGGTATTAGGGAAATGAGTAGAAGACCCTTCAGGCGGTACTTTAATGAGGCTCTGAGGAGCTCAGAGAACCTGCTAGAGGTGCAAGGGGCCCCTGCTACAACACGAGATGTAGGGTTTGATGAGCTTTACCTGTGTGAAGCCTCACGTACTTTGTTATATACTTTTACATGCAAAGACTCGGATCAGAAAGAGGGGAAGTTTCACACAGAGGGCTGGGAGAACTTGGCTGAGGCAGGCAAGAAAGGAGCTGTGCCAATAACCAGGAACAGAACAAAGAAAAATGACAAAAGCGATGATAATTACATAGCTGTTGAGGAACAATCAGGAGATTGAAAAACTTCCGAAAGTTGAGCTCATTGTCATCTAACAGTTGCATCAACCTTGAATTCCTTAGACTGTTTTGGGAAGCAATGCTGGAGGTTAAGCTAACTTAACCGAAAAAGTGGAATAGTTTCCTGGCCAGTTAGGGATGCAAGAAGCAATTTTTCATGTATTTGTTTTTGCTTAAATTATGTTTGCTCATCTTAAATTACTTTGAAATAAACCTTCTATTTAAGTAATGCACTAGTGTGACCTGCTGTCTGAAGGTAGCAAGGACTTGGTCTTCATTGCATGTTTGTGCCTTACTGCAGTACAAAGTAGTTAGGAAATACACTGTTCTTAGTGAGGCAGATCAGTGAACAAAGGTGGGCTATTCTAAAAAGCTCCAAGACCTGCATCTGTGTCATTTGAAATAGATCAAATGGCTCATGTGACTCAGTGGGCAAATACAGTTTGGAAGCAACAAGCAATGGCTGGAGTACTTTATACAAACTGTTAAGTCTGTGTAGTTTCATGAAATCTCTGTGGTGTAGGATGCTAAACTATTGTTCACTAGTGGCTATACTTGAATATTTGCAAGTTCCTCGAAATCCGTCCTTCTTAGAGAGATCAGGTAACCTTGAATTTGCAATTTCTTTTCTGCCATCACTAATCTCTTGCTAATACTTTTTTTTTTTTCCAGGTGCCTGTATCTTTTTCTATGCTGAAAATGCAAGAGCAGGATTCAGAGGGCTTTTCTTCCAGTATTTGAGTGAAGCTTATAAACAGAAGGGAGACATGGTCTGGTGGTGATAGGACAAGGGGGGAATGGTTTTAAGCTAAAGGAAGGAAGATTTTGGGTAGATGTTAAGGGGCAGATTTTTCTTAGAGGGTGGTGAGGCACAGGAGCAGATTGCCCAGGGTAACTGCGAATGCCCCATCCCTGGAGATGTACAAGGCCAGGTTGGGTGGGGCCCTAGATGGCCTGATCTAACAGGGACAGCCCTGTTCAAGGCACGGGGTTGGAACTAGGTGATCTTTAAGGTCCCATCCAGCTCAAGCCATTCTGTGAATCACATATTTATTGATGAAACTGGAATTTGAACATGTGGCATCACTCAATCTTTAGACGTGCTTGTTTACATTTTGATTAAAGATGATTTTTAAGAACCTGTTAGCTAGCTTCTGTGTAAGTAACTAATACCGTGAATGTGTTATGACTTTGTTAATATTAGAAGCTTAGACCATGATAGAGTTCACTAAAATATTTAGGCAATAAATTCACTGCTGGCTTTATCACACTAAAGGTAAGATTTGACCAGTTTGGAGCGAAGTGTATAAAGGAAAGTGAAGTATCTTAAATCTTAATGACCTCTGTGTAGTAGAGAGCTCATTATGGAAAAGTAACTGTCCTGTCTGCTTCCATCACTGTTTCAGCCATCTGTTTTGCCTCCACTTTTGAGTCATTTCTGATATATCTTGTATGCTTTTGCTCTCGTTGTTCAGCTCATTTGCCTGGTAAAAGACTAGACACCTCTTATTTTGTTGTTGTTGTTTCCTGGATCAGTTTTCTCCTGGGTTAGTGATTTGAACTGGCTTAGAAAACGGGTCTGACAAGCTCCAAGGACAGAAGCAGGTTAATAATTGTCACACTGCTGGGAGAAGAGGAGCAGCCATGATGAGCTGTGAGCTGCTAAGTCCTGTGCCCCCATCTTCTGTGTCCTTGTTTCCACAAGGGTTCTGAATGCCTCTTGGAAGGCCTAGCAAAGCGAAGCTGTTCTGACAGCAGTCAGAGAGGTGTTGGCCTGGTGGCTGGAGGGAGGTTGACCATTCTCTTTCAAGTTTCCCTTGCAAAATAAGTCCTATTCACGTGAGTCATGAAAAGGCAGTAGGTTGTTTTACTACTGTGCTTGTCTAGGTGTCTTGATTTGCCTTGAATGTGTTTCAAATTTCACTGTATTTCTTTCTTGGTAGGCACAGAAAAATGAGACATCGCTCAGAGTTTAATTGAGCAGATCTATGACTTTATCTCTTCCCTACTGCTGAAGTAGTTAACGGTGTTGACATGCAAATTATCCTTACTACATGTTTAATAAGGAACTGAATTTGTCTCTTCTGAATGAATGAGTACTGTCCACCCAAGAAACCATTCCACAAACACTCTGGGACTTGCTCTCAGCTACTTGGATGGTTAATTGCATGTCTCAGCTATCCTTATCAGATGAGGAACTCTATTTCATCATCACAGAAACGATCACAGACATAACAAGGCCAGCAAAAGTTGGTGAGATAACTGTGAGCTAACTTCACCTGACATTCACTGTCAAAACAGTTGGCCGGCTCACTGTCAGAGTACTCTGTCACACTTGGTATGTACGGATCAGTGCCGTGTAGTACCTGCAGCTGTGCAGATTTCACATGGGCTCTTTGGACAAAGCAGAATTACTGTCTGCATGGTTCCTGTACTTTCCAGTTGTGCTTGTCAGCCCTGTGGCCCTGGCAAGGATGACAACAGTAGTGGGAAAGAACCTCTGATGCTATTTGTAACTTTTGTACCCATCCCAGCCAGAGGAACAACTAGCTGCCTTTGGGCTCCTGTAGTACTTCTGAAGCCTGTTTAACTGGTTTGGATGTGGCGTGGTCTGCTCTGCAGAAGCCAGTAATGCCTAGGGCGACCAGGACAGCCTGTTATGCTTGTTGGTAGTGTGGAGGGTGCTTCACTCTTGCTCAGCAGCTTTTCTTTTCCCTGCTGGATGGTTGTCTTAAAAAGGCTGGACTGATTCAGATGCCATTGATTGTTTTGTGACAGGCTAAGTCTGGGCCTCTTTTAAAACTCATTTATTTTAAAATACAAGATGTCTGCGTAAATAAGATGAATGGAAAATTTCTGTTTTAGAGCTATCTACTGTTATAGACTCTAATACAGACATCAAGTTGCCCATTTTGTGGCACAATGGAGGAAGAATCTCAAGGATGAGGGTACACCACTGGGAAAGTGAAAAGAACAGTGGGGAGCTCTGTATGCAAAATGCTTGTAATCTGTTTAACTGTGGCCTCAGTCATGTCAGCATATCACATTATTTGTCTGCCTTTGTTGTGAACTACTGAAGGGAATTAAGTGTATTTAGTTTCTTTTCCCTTCCAGATTATATTTCAGTTTGTTAAGTCCTCTATTCCCACTCCCAGCACAACTGTGCACGGTGCCACAACAGAAAGGGTACTGTAAGTGAAACATGGGTAGGTATAAATTCTATGTGCGTGGGGAGGGTGATAATGTCTGGCTATACAATAAGCCAGTATTATTGCTGGCACAGCAGCCTGAAGCACTAACTCTCCAAAATAGAAGGGGGCAGCTAGAATATCTTTATTGTCTGAGTCCAGTTATCCGCTTTAGTGTATCTCCACAAACTGGCAAAACTGAAGGGATGGGATGCAGCAGTATTAAGTCAGGACAAATATCTGCATGGGGAACCACAGCCTTGGATTTCTGGTAAGCTGATGAAGTAACTTCTGTGTGGACTTGGGCAGTAATTCAACACAAATGAAGTTGTAGGTGTGCAATGATGTTTTGAATCAAAATGAACCAGTTCAAAATGTAAATCAGTAATAAGTGCTTAAAGCTATAATTCAGGAGAGGAGTACTACTGGCCTAATGGTCTGAGTTTTTGAAATGCAGATCAGTGAACCTCTTTAAAGGGCATTTGTTGGCCTTCCTGTGGGATTATAACATGGCTCATGAGATGTAGCTTTAATGTAGAATGTGAATCAGCATATTCTTAACTTTGTAGCTATGTGAATTGCTCATTAAAGTCTTGCTCACCTATGGCTGAAATGAGATGTAGGATGTAGTTACACAACACTTTGAGCTGACATAAGCCAGTACTGCTGTCAAAACAGTGCAAGGGTGCAGTTAGATGGCCCAGCTGAGCCAAACTATCAGGTCACTGCTGCTGAAAGTAGCTGGCACCACGGTGTGTCCCTGCAACCTGCCTCCCTGCTGCCACCCATGTGCTGCCTTTGTTCCCCTTACACTTGGCTCTTTTACTCTTTGTATCCTTCAGCAGGCTGCTTCAGCATCTATGCAGTTAAACACTGGCAACAGCTGAACAGCGGTTGATTGAGCTGGCCTGGCCCTCTGCAAGGTCATTTGGGCATGAGGAAGAAGGGCCTGTGGCTCTTCCCTGGTACACAGATCTAGGGATGAAGGAAGGCGTGGCTCTGATGTTTTTGGCAGCGAGCCTTTAGGTTGGCTTAGCTGCATCCTCTAGCTGCACCCAGGGCTAACCCTGCTGCAGACTTGCCTGGCTTTTTTTTTATTTGTTTGTTTCTCCACCACCTCCTACTTATGCCAGCACTTGCCCATCCAGCTGATGAACTATTTAGGGGGCTGAAACCAAACCAACAAAAACAGTTTAGCTGTAACCAAGACCAGCATTGCAGGTGAGTGCAAAGCGGTCAGAAAGGTGACAGGTGTGGGAGTGGAAGGAAAGACCAGTTTTGGCTTTAAGTTTTTTACCAGTGGTACTGGCTGCGTAAGGTATTAGTGAAAGTACATCCCTGGAGGCACGGTGCTGTGGTTGAATGCTAGAAAATGAGATGTACTGAGTTTCCAGAGTGTATTTGCGTGAAACTCAGAGAGGAAAGGCAGTGGATTTGTTTCATGTTTTGTTCACTGACTTCTTCCAAAGGGTAACTTGACCCAGTTGGCCATCTCAGGCAATCCTGGATTTCTGCTCCTATTAAAATCACTCTGTGATTTAGTAGAGAGTGTGTAAATGAATCACCTTGTCAAACAAGAAAAAAAATTCATTGGCTTTGGCTTTTTGAAATGCAGCTAACCTGTTTGGTTGCTAGATAAGTTCTAAAACATAATAACTGTTATTACTGCTGAGGCAAACACAATATGATGCCAAAAGCTAAACTGGATTCAGTGTAGGTTTTGTATTTTTAAATTCCAGTTACCCAGGCTGTCTGTTTTCAGTTCCAAATCACCACAAAACAACCAGATTTAACTGCTCAAGAAATGCTGGATTTACTTGAAAGAACTTTGTAGATATTAAGAGGTTGTTGGACGTGTTTAAACTTTGTCTGTAACAGCTGAAGTTTTAAAGCTTGAAGTTCTGATTACATGGGGCTAAGGAGTGCAGAGGCAAAAATGGAAAATCTGGACTGATGATGTGAATGCAGCCCACGCATCGTCTTGAGAGCTGACTGCAATCACACTTGCTTAAAAAAATAACACCGATAAGCTACCCCACAAAGGGGTGTAATGACACGACTGAGGAGGCAGCAGAGGCCAGGAATGAGGTGGTGGGGTTGGGAAGAGGAATGAGATAATGACCAGGGCTCTGAAAGAAACGTCTGTGTGGCTGTAACCCGAGGGGATGTACTGGTGGGCTGCAGCCAAGAAGGGAGGACCAGAGGTGGTGACGTGAACGGTGAAAGCAGAAGCAGCGATTCACTAAGCCTGCCACCAACACTTTTGTTCAGGGAGACCTTGCATGAGCTACAGCCTTATTGACAATTATTTAGGTTAACGACTCATTTGTTGATGGGAGGAGGAACCCTCACTTTGCCACACTACATTTCACATTTTGGTGAGAAGTTGGCAAGAAAAATGAAGTCAACTACTGTAGCTTTTGTTGTTGTTACATTTTCTTTATTTTTAACACTGAAAATTACATTTTATCCACACTTCTAATGTCTTTTAATTTTTGTATTTTACCAGTTGGCTTCTGTTGGCCAGGTAACACTGTTTTAATGTGCAGATATATGTGTGTTTTTTGGTTATAATTTTGCTTGTGTGTTAAATTAAGTTCAGCTTCTGCTGTTGTTTCTGCAGAGCACTGAAATTTATTGTCTGCATACATGTATATGTCAGCAGCTCCATTCTTCTTGGGAGGAAACAAAAAGAAGAGTCAAGAAAAAGGATGAAAAAAATTCATCTGAATATCTAAATACACTTTAGATTTGTGGTTTTTTTTTTTCAGTAATCACACTTCTTCCTTCCTATGCTCTAAGTAAACTGCTACATTAGCTACAGTAGTTTCAGATTGACCCTTGGAGTCACAGATTAGATGAGTTCACAGTAATTCAGGGATTTATTGTAAGACAGTCAAAGCTATAGATATCACCCAAATAAGATACAAGAATCTAAGTCCATCAAAATTTGAGCCAAGTAAGCCCAAGTCCTGGGTATTCATTCTGCCTGAAGACATCAACCTTAACATCAGCTGTGTACTTAGATACTTAGTGTGCTATGAGAAGGTTTTAGGAGCAAACCATCTAAAGTAAGCCAGGTGATGAAGACAGAGGGCTGGAGCACCTCCCATACAGGGACAGGCTGAGAGAGCTGGGGTTTTCCAGCCTAGAGAAATCCCTGTGTGAAAATGTTATTTGCTTGCTGTAAGGAACAAATTGTACTGGTGGCTATGCAGAGGGAATCAAGTGGAGTTTTGTCACCTTGCCTCATGTCTATAAGCAGAAGTGGGCTTTTTTATGTCTATATGTACATACACAGTCGTTTGATTTTTGGTTGCATGTTTATGACTGTCACTAAATCTTTAGTACTTTAAAAATGTATCAAACTGTATTTCCTAATTGGAACATTTTTTTAAACCCAAAATCTATTTTGATATCTTGGAGTTATTAAAGAATGCATAACTGTTATGAATTAAAAGCCTAGCAATTCAGAATAAGGACAAAGTCTTCTACGTTTTCGCCTGAGTGTGTTGTTGCTGTTTGTTTGTTTTTAATAGAAGCATGGAACATAATTTAAGAAGAACTCCCATATTTTGCAAGCATGGAGCAACAACTTACAAATATCCTTCTAACACCTGAAGATTTAAAACTGCATTATTCAAGACTGCTGCACTTTAGGCATTTTAGTACTTTGTGTCACACATGCTGTTGAAATAAGGGTATGTTACACCTATGCAATTTCATCACCTTGTCATTTAGACTTGACCAAAACATAACCTGAGATGATGCAGGCAAGGGAAAAACAACATACCGCTCATTTCACTAACTTGCATGCCACGTACTGAAAAAATGTTGCTATTCCTGTTGAATAACTCTGTCATGCCTATTTCTATTAAGGTTTCACAGTTTAGTCTTTGAAAGCCACTAGTAATGCAGAAAATCATGAAGAATCACGAAAACATTGTAGGAGCTGAAGTGTGTGAGTCTCCCTGTCCTCTTACGATCTGTTCCCACTCTGTTGCTTCTACTCACACTTAGTGTTGTAAGGCAATTAATATGAAAGTTTATTCATTTCGCTCATCCCAGAAGTATGAAGTTTCGTACATGTATGCCAAACTTATTGTCTCATAGGCTGTAGTTCTGTTTACCCATGTTTGGAAGTTTCAGAGAGCTCATCAGAGGAAAACAGATACAGATTTTCCATTACACAATGGAGGAGGCACGGTGTTGGATGAATATATACCTGTGCCCCTTGGTAAGGTCTGTGTTAGTGTAAAGACCTCGAGTCATTTAGGGAGTGTCACAAATGTGTATTATGTCCCTTTGTGCTACAGTTTTGTATTTCCATTTCTGATTTAGATGACAGATGTGAAAAAAGTGTATGAAGCCAGATAACTCCCTAGGAGCTACACAGCTGCAGATGTTGAAGAGAGCAAATTGTTTTGGCTAAGGTTGCTGTTAATTTATACTCAAAATGTTCCTTCCAGACATGCCATTTTTTGATGATATAATATATCTTACTGTTATTTTGGGTTGATTCCTCCCACATTGATCTAACTGCTTACCCATCTGTGGCCTCTTCTAGCATAAAGTTGGGGAATATTCAGATCCAGAATTTGCTTTTCCCAGCTGAGAGAAACAGTCTTAATGCACAGACAAAAGCAGAAGTAGTTTAAAAAGGAAGTCTTGAGACAGAAAAATTTCAAGGGTTTACTATATCTTACATCTCAGATAGTTTGGAGAAAGCTTTTTCTCTCCCTTCATCTTGTTATTTCTGCTCACAAAGGCAACACAATTTTTTTTTTTTTTTTTTCCAACAGAAAAGAAGTGTTTGGTTTTATTTTGTCAGTGACCAAACTCTGAATTTTCATGTCCTCTTCCTCTCTTTGATCTGTTTGAAACTCTTACCAAATTCCTACTGTGCTACGACCCCAGGTTTGGCAGAACCACAGGTTCAACTCTGTAATGTAAACAGACAGTGTAAAATACAGTGCTGCTTTATAGTCACTTGGAATTAGTAGTGGTCATTCTCTGTGGGGTGGCACGTGGTTGTCTAATGCTTAAAAATTTGAGATGGATTTGGTAACCATGCAGTTTAAAAAGATAATATTATAAACTTAGTAGTATGAACTGTCCTCATTTAGCTTAGACAACTACCTTCCCCATAAAGGAGAATATTAATTTTTTTCAAGTACATTTAAAAGTTAGGTTCAAAAGTCTTAAGATCTCTTCAGCCATCCTTCAGAGTTCAGTAGGAATCTTCCCACTCTTTTTCCATCATTGCTGGATGATTCTAAAGATCCAGTACTGCACTTTCGGATGGGTAGGCTTCGAAGGTGACATAATGCATTGTGACCATTTGCCTTTTTGCTACAGACTGGTCAATGACGTTACAGAGCTGTTCTAACCTGGCACAGATGCTAAGCCTTTCAACAGTTCTTACTAGTTTCAGCTCAGCACTGTGTTAATGAAGCTGCAGGTCAACTTGATGCACAAGTTGAAGCAAATTGTGATCTGTGCTAAGTATATGGTATAGAAATACCTGTGAAAGATTGCACCATGTGCATGGTTGAGAATGCCAAACGAATCTAACAGTTGAAGAGCAGTATCCCAGCAAGTGAAATTGTGGTCTCGTGGAGTACAGCAAGGGGGGATTTGCATGGATGGGAATTGATTCACGTTCAGAAAGGAACCAAAACAAATGTAATAACCTATTGAAGGAGGTACTCATGCTGCAGTTCTCCTTTGTGTTATTTTGCACGAATGCATTATGTCATGAGAAAAATATATTTCTTGAATACTTAATTGGTGTTTGCATAAGTGTTTGTTCAGGGCTAAGCCCTAATGTCTAACTTCTCAAACGTGATACTGCAAGTTTAAAACCATGCAACAAGAAAAATTTAAAAGAGCTCACTACTTCTGTTATTATGTGTTTTCCTGTATTAATATTGTTTTATGTATTCAAACTACTTCTGATGTTATGTGATCAGTGAGGTGAAGTTTTATCCTTTATCTATTAACTAGACTGGACTATATCTAGCTAATGCAGAGGTGACTACAGTAGGACTTCGCCAGACTTATTTCTGAACACAGCATACGTAATCTGGGACTTGCTTCATCCAAGTTTGAGTCCAAAAGCACTGTACAACAGAGCAGAGCTCCCTTTCGACTGTGTGTGGGCCTCTCCCTTATAGCTGGGCAGTTCCTCTACTGCAACAGTGAAGGGGTGAAACACAATTTGAAGCTGCATCGTAGTAAGAACTCTAACCAGCAAAGAGGTTTCAGATCAGAAGGGTAGCAGCAGCAGCGGCATCTCTTCCTCAGCTTCCCATTAAAAAATATTTGTGCTTATTCACGAGGACTCCTGTTTGTGTGAGTTGAGGGCATCTTACTTGCAGCCCTAAGTAAATACTGCTAAAGCAGAGAGAGTTTTCAGAGGTGTGCCAGAGCCTTGGCCTTTTCCAGCTGGACATTTCTGGACAATTCCCTTTCTGAAGTTCTAATATTTGATTGCAGTTGTTGTTGTTCCACGCAATGTCATCGAGAATGAACACAATAGCATGGTTGCTTTTGCTGCATTACAAGGTCAACAGGTGTGAGCTAAGCTCTGCTTGGGAGGCAGTTAGAAACACAGCAGAAGTAGGAAGCTCTACTGAAGCACGGTGGATATCGAGTATGTCATGAGATAATTTCCACATCAGAGCTGACCTGCTGCTTTGGGAATACAGGCAGGTGAAACATGGAAGTGTTCACGACTGTGTAAAGTCTGTCCTAACTCTTCCCTCACGTGGTGCAAAAATGCCATGTTCCTCGATGAGGAATCTCAGTACTGGCCCATGATCATGACTTGTTTCACAGTGCACACTATTGTGGTGTTTGTGCCTGGTTTGGGATATAGCTGTTTTATTTCTGTTACTTACTGATGTTGCCTGCAGGTTTTCCTCTGTGTGCATGAAGTTTCAGGGTTTGCATAGTAGGCAATGTGATGTATATTTTTTTCTTTGTTATTTGTTCATGCTACAAATCTGAAAAGAATAGCCGTAGGAAAAACACATGGTGTCAGGAAAAGACACTGCTTTTGCAAAACACAGGTTTGGGGGACAAAACGTGAGTAACCTGTTATCTTTCATAATTCAGGGGTGCTTCTGCTTGGATTCTGGTTGTAATATGGATGTTGCCCTTCACAATTTCTGGATTTTGCTGGTTAAAATAATTTTGTTGCTGGTAAATACACTTTCAAGATGCTCCCTAGGTCCTCTTCAATTACTGTTAGTGTCTCGGCTGCTTATGCCAGTGATGATATTCTATTTTTAGAGGTGTTACTTCGTCAATATCCACAGCCCCTTAAAATCACTCTTATTTATTGCCTGCAGTGTACATGTAATACCTATCTCTAGTCATTTGCAGATGATCTCCTGGAAATGCTGCCAAAATTCCAGGAAGGCTTTGGGATGGTCCCCTTTACTTGCTGGATATAGTGTTTAGTGGTGTACCATTTCATAAATGCCTCCCGTGTTTTTTCAGTTGTGCACCTGCTGTGGCAAGAAACCAGCAGTGGAGCCACAGCTGCCTTCATGAGATAGAGCAGACTGAACCAGGCAAGAGGAGAGCCAGAAGCAGGCATTCCAATCACCGTATTTTGGAGGTGCCAGATCTTAACTTTCAGCTCCCTAACACTGAACTGTGGCATGCCATGGATCTCATGCCAGAAATAAGGTTGCCCATTCATAGTACAGACATGTCTTTCATGTTTGAAATTACGTCTAAGGAAGAACTGGAGATAAGACAGATGTTGGCAACAAGAAAGAGGAGAAGGGAATTTCTACATTTATTAGTCATGATGTTGAAGAAAGAAGGAAGATTTTATCACATCTATCCTGCTGAAAGCAGGGCTCTGGGTTCACAAGACCTGCTGGTAACAGTGCACATCTGTGTCTACCTTCATAGGTGCTAATGCTGGAAGGCTGATCCCGCTCTCCTTACAACAGAGGGCAAGAAAGTTCTGTTGTTGCAACATTTGGTGTATGTATGCTCATGTAGGTATGGCCAGTAGATGAGAACGAAGCTGCCATTTGTCCCAGCCTTTCAGTAAATCTGACTAGAAGGGAGCACAGCACTAATTAAACTGAAATAGGAAGAAGATACATAAGGCACAATGCGCTGGTCCAGTTGATGAAAGGGCTTGAAGTCCTCCTGGCTACCCGCTGCTTGTTAAAGGTGTACCTGGTAATTGAAGTACTTACCATGAATGAAATAAAGAGAAACGATGCAAATAGTGTTACGACACTCCTGCTTATGACAAACCCTTTACTGGTAAAAGTTTGAATTATTTAACAATAGGTCTTGTTGTTTTCCTGGTAAGAGGAACACAGTCCCTTTAAAAAAACCTTGGCCTCCTTTCCAAAATGTTGCTGAACTGTGCCCCACCCCCATATAAGTAACACCTGCATACCTGCAGGGTACTTTCTTCATGATAGCTTGTAGAGCTTGATCATATATGTTGGTGGAGTGGTCTCAATTAGTGTGGTGTTGCCATTCATTTTCTTAACAGGAGTGCATTGCTGTAACATTTACCAGATTCCCAGTGATATAACGAGCTGCTCTGCTCCTAACAGTCCTTTTGCTGCATTTGAGATCTTGGTAACCACTGCACTGATGAGTTTTAAAAGTAGAGACCCTGCCTCACCCAGGAATGTATGCAAGGAATAGCAGATCCTAGCAAGAAAAGCACCAAACAAGCTCTGTGAGAGCTGTATGCAACAGCCTTCTCAGCAAACTGCCAGTGTTTCAGAGTGGTTTTGCAGTGCTGGCTGACTGCTTAGGACACGTGTTAAGCTGAGTTGGCGGTCTGTGCCATCGCTCTGAATGTAGAGAAATGCATGATGTGTCCAGTAATCCTCAAAGAGGAGATCCTCTGTGGGCTGAGGAAACCTGATGGATTTTAAGAAGTGAGGTGTTATAATGAATGATATAATTTTCAAGGCTTCCGGAAGTCTTCCTTCACTGAGCTGTGCCTCCTTCTAAGAAGGAATGGCTAACTTGCAGAAAGGCTGCAGAGGGTAACGTACCTCACCTCTTGATGCGTATTACTGAAGTTATGAGGGGGACTAGAGAAGTTTTCTAACCACTTGGTTAGAAAATTGAGCCAGTTTTCTAACAAACTTTAAGGCTACTTTCAGCCATTTCTTTTTCTTTCTGGTAGTATGGAAGGGCTGTGACCTGAGCATTAGCACTGCTGTGTGCTGAAGGTTTTCTGCTTCTGGTAAGACTCAGCAGAATAGAGCAGGTGTCCTCTAATGGCTCCCCGGACACATTCAACACCTAAGCAGTGTATCGATAGATTAAGGTCGCGTTTCCCCTGTTCAGTGGAGAAATGGGAACTTGAGGCCATCGCGTTCTCAGATTTTTACACATTTAGGATATAAATGGGGCAAATTAGGTGCACCTTTGTGATGATGAAAAAAAGAACAAGGTCTTCATCATATGGGAAAGAGGGAAAGGGAGAACAATGTTAGGAGTGAGACCAAAGGGGTAAATACACAGAGGAAGGAAGTTATCACAGTGCAGAGCAATGTAGGCTGCAGAAGGAGGCAGGGGAGAAAAATGTGAGGCTAGCTGGGTTAGGACAGCAGGAGGTAGAGAGATGGCTGGCAGGGAAACAGCAAAGGCATGTTCCTGCCCACCACAAGGAGCTGCACAAATATCAGCTGGGGAGGAGCTGCTCTTACCACGCTTTACAGGATCGAAGAACAAGTGGAGTGTTTCTGTGTATATTTGTATAGCGTATAATGCAGTGCAATTCTGGTCCTGATTACAGATAAAAGGCAGCATAGACACAACTAAAACGCATCTCATACAGACCCAAGTAGAAAAGATGAGACAAGGCTTGACAAACCACTGACTGACCTAGACTGTCACTCCTTATTTTGTTCCTATTTATTCATCGTAGAGTTAACTAGTAGTATTTTACTGTAGGCCATTAAGACTTAGGCTTCTTTGCATCTTCTGCAGCTAATTTTGAAACTAACTGGAGTGTTCTGGTAGACAGTGCTACTGTATTCCACCCACTCCCCTCCCCTTGCCTTCTGTTTTGGCATTTGGCATGGTCACTGCCTTTATTAGGGCTTCTTTTCAGCTGGAGACTTCCCAGAGCAGAAGTGCTTCTTTCCTTTTTCCTGTACTGCTGTCCTGGAGCAGGTGGGAGCAACACGCAGGTTCTGCCCAATGCACCTCACATCAAAAGGATCTCATTCAGTGTGTGTGGACTGGGAACTGAGCTGCACGGCAGAGAACTTCAAGGATGACAGACAGCACTGGAAAATCAAATCAGCTTTAAAGAGAAACACACAGTGTTTAGCTGGGTCTGCAATGATAACAAGCATTTTCAATCACTAGATCATGAAAACTGCACCATGCAGGGATAATTGTCTCTTATAAATGGCCCTGTAGTAACTAGGAGGCCAGTGTTCTGTATTTAACGTGATTATGCACCACAAATCAATGATAAGACAGGCATTGCTTCTCTGATTTCACTTTTGTTAAAGTTGAAAGAACGAAAGTAAAACAAAAACCGGAACAAAGCAAGTATAAAAAATGTGAATGCTTTTCAGCCTAAAAATTCCAGAAAGCAATTATTTTGTAGATTGATACAGTCAGAAATCATGTGTATGTGAACAGCAGAAGGTTTGTAAATTCACTTTGGCCTTAGCAATCACTCTGTGGGCAGCGTAAAGCTGTGTGGAAGGTAGGAAGCCCTGTCCACTTGGAATCCCCTGGGCATTTTCCTCTTGAGCCGTTGGTGCCATTTGGTGCTCTCAGCTTGGTTAATTACATTCTGGCGGATTAGTTCCCCAGAAAGCATAGTTGTCACTGTCTTTAATGAGGTTGAGATAAAACTTCATATGTTTTGTTAGAGCCTGACAGTTATATGTAATATTCTGTATGTATATTGTGTTTTGCAGGCAAAGATAACGATTGGAACTGAAGAGCTTCAAACCGACATAAAGATGAACACACATTAGATCAGAATCTGTGGAAATGAGTTGAGGTAAGAGTTGACTAATTAGTGGTGTGAATGAGCGAAATTGTGAGTGTAAAGGGAAGAGAATGAATCCGTAAGAGAATATGTTAGATAATCTGCTCTATTTTTGCACACGTCTTTCTAGGATGTTCTCTAGATGTTTTCAGTCTTAAAACAACTTACATTTCTGGCTTTTGGTGTCCCGGTATCGAAAAACTTTAAACTAGGGTTTTGAAAAAAGAGGGCTGGCAGGTTATACCAGGATCAAAGAAACCGAACAACCTTCCTTTCTCTATTACATTGCCTCTGAAAATGCCATGCCCTCAAGCAAAACCAAGGATGGTTTTTTTAATTAATCACAAGGCATGACTGTAATTTTATTTCTCATCTGAGAAATGAGAAATCTGCTCCCAGCAGTGCAATGACTCTCAAATATGACCAACCGGGATGAGACTGGGGTATCTCAGACATCAGGGAAGTTAGCTGAGAATTGAAACAGTGCCTTAGCAGTTCTCATCTGAATCCTATATCGGAATCCTAAACCGTTTCTTAAGCTACCTGTGTTTTCCCTGGAGTGTATCTTATCTGTGCAGCGACACACTGACCAAGTTTGACATACTTTGTTCAAGATTTGGTGAGATCACAGTGCAAGACTGTATAACTGCAGGCCATGAATAGTTGCACTCCTCCATCTGGTTGCTCTCTGACAGGCGTATGCTTTGCTTAATCAGGGTGATATACTCTCTATCAGGGCCATCTTCTAGGTGCTGAAAACCTCAGGAACATGAACAACTGAACTGTAGGGGTATCACGTGCTGGGCGACAGTTCTTTGCAGAAGCTGGACCAGCTGCGCATTGGCTGAGGCCAATTTCTGATGACAGGTTTTCAGTTAGAATGAGGCAGCACAGCTATCTCTTGCTATTTGCGGTTACCAAGGGACTTCCTTGTAATGAGGTCCATATTGGACATTTGAACCTTGTCTGTAGAAGTGATGCTTTTCTGCAGCCGGATAAAATCTAGTTGTCTGAAGAGGCACAGGGGTTCCTGAGTCTCATTGACTGTGGAACTTAGAAAGCTGCTTTCTGAAGTGCTGGTGAGCTGTGTGGTCTTTTCCGCTGATATCAGCAGAATGTCTGGATATGCACAGCATAATTCAGTCCTTAGAACTATGAGAGCTTCTCCAAAGATAATGCCTCCTATTTTATTATGTTGGCCCATGACACTGGAAGCAGTAGAGGTTGAACCTTCCTGCCAATATCCCGTTACATGTTGTCACCATGTGACAGATGGCAGCGGAGGGGCAGTCTGACAAAATGATGTCTGACATGGAAGGGTGTATAAAGCAAAGATACATCAGTGAATTCTTCCATGGGGAAATACTGGCACCCACTGACATTCATGGACGCTTGCTGAGTGTTTACGGAGAACAACCAATGAACGGCAGCACAGTGAGGCAGCATTTCAGCACTGGTGACAGTGATGAGAAAGACAAGCCATGTTCTGGACGGTCATGCGTGTTTTTCCAAGCATGGTATGCAGACTGTTGTTCATTGCTGAAAAAAATGTATAGCTAATGGTGGTGACTATGTTGAAACATAGTGTTGCATAGCTGAGAATTTGCTCTATCAAGTAGTGTTATTACGTTCCTCGTATCTGCTGTAGTTTCCATGAAATAAATAGGAGGTATTACTTTCAGAGCAACCTACAAATATTACTAGTGGACTGAGATCATTGTTTGTCATTCAGGTTGCCTACACTGAGACTCTATTGATTTTATGTATTCAGAACTTCATCAAATATCAATTATCCTAGGTGTGTGCTTCAGGCAGAGTACGTGTAGAAAACGTCAGCGAAAATGTTCAAGTATTTCTGCAAAGAAGAGAAGGAATTGAACAAATTGATTTGCCAGGACTGAAAATGTTAAGAGATTTTTTCTATTATTATTTTTTTTTTTCTGAGAGGCTGTCATACTCCCACCCACTTGGGAAAAAATATAAATTTGGCAGGAATAGAAAAGATGATTTTTGTGTCAGGAGATGAGCACCGAGCTATAAACGGGCCTCATCTTAGTCTCAGTGTTGCAAATAGGTATTGCCAAAACCCTTTTCATAACGGTTAGCAGCAGCATAAACTTGGCGGGGAAAACAAAGTCACTGTGCGTTATTTCTGACCACTGTTTTGTTTACTGAATGAGATGCATCTTTTGGAAAGAATACATATAAGCAATTAGGTGTCAGGGCACACCTCAACTGAATAATTAACATTATACCAGCAATGCTGATCTTGATAGACCCTAACTTCCAACAGCCTAGTTTGGCAGTTTTTGGCTTATAATGAGGATTTATAGCTGAGATTTGTACAATAATACATGAAGTGCAGAGGCAGTTGCTTTTAAATCTACTTGTTTGTCAAAAATTTGGCTATTTTTGGTCTGTCAAGGAAAGGAGGAGTTTAAAATTGGTCTCCATGCCTTTGTCATGTGAGCAACATTTTCTTACACTTTGCATAATGGTCAGGACATTGGAAGCCTACAATGTCATTTCCTCCTGAAAGTGCAAACAGAAACCAAATAGATACACATTTATTCCCAGGATTTATCAGTTATTGAAAGGTCACTAAGAACTCATTGCCTTGGGATGACTAATTACATACTAATTGCACCCTTTCTCCAACCATACTCCTGCTCCTGCACAGGATCAGCACAAGGATTTGGACAACCACACAGTGAACCAGATTAGGGAACCGATTCAAATTAAAAATGAACTCGGCCCCTAGAACAGTTGTTTTTCCCAGCCACGTCAGTTCCCTGGGCCTGTTCTGTGTGCAGCTGCACCAGCAATTGTGCCAGCACCAAGGAGGTGGGTGACACAGGGTTAGGGATGAGCAGCTTTTGTGGAGGAGAAAGGGTGGGACTGTTTCACTGCTGACTTATGCAGCCAAAAGTGACACTGGCAATGTGAATTAGAGTTGCGCTGGTTCAGAAAAAGTGATAAGAGGGTTCTGAATTCCTGAAGAAGTACTGATTATATGGGGAATGAAAATGGGGCATGAGAGCTTTTTCTTTTATGATGTTTTTAGTCAGTTATGATGTGGAATGAGCTCATTATTTTGCCATGAACTATCGACAGTACTTGGAAGTGAAGGGATGCGTTTAGACGCCGTGTATGTGATTTTATTAGTCTTCCCATGGTGTAACTTATCTTCTTAGAATATAAAGGCTATAGATCTCTGTATCCAGTTACCATGATTTCCCGAGCCAGTCTCATCCCAAGTTCCCTTCAGTCTACAGGCAGTAGTGTCACAAGCTGTGATACACAGCTGCTCCTGCAGCACCAGTTTTTAGTGTACTCACTGTACGGTGCCACCAAGTGACAAAGTAGTGAGAGTCCAGAACTGCCCAACCACCTTTGGATTCTTCTCTCATAGGGTTATTAGCTTTAATTTTGTATCCACCACCTGTCTGAATAAATGTTAATATATTATTCTCTGCTGGTTTTTCCTTGCTTTCCTTGCTTTTCTTCCTTCCTTTTTTTTTTTTTTTTTTTTTTTTGCAACAAGATATAACTGGGACAAGGCTGTAAGAACTTGAAAATATTAATTAAAATGGGAGATAAGATTAGTCCTAGTGGTGTCTTCCAAGAAACCAATAATAGAGCAAGGTTATTCCAGTTATGTAAATCTGTTTAAGCTGAGTGACTGAAGGGAAATTTAATTTCAAAAGTACCATTAATGTTTGATTAGATGGGGTCCACTATCTGTTACTAAAGAGAAAGCCAGGACAAAGTGAATGTTCCTTCAAAAGCTTCCAAACAGAGACAGACAAGATGCTAAAGGAAAATTTCACTCTGTAGAAAGTAGAACAGTTGTTCAGAGTAGTGGGCAGGAGTACTGTGCTCGGCTGCAGTCAGAGAAGAGTGCAACCCAATATTCCTCCCCGCTTTACCAGTGATACAGTATTGCTGGAGCAAAGTCCTTGCATTAGACTCCACAGAGAAAACAACCAATAAAGGAGATAAGGGAGTGCCACGCTTAGCACTTTTTCTCTGCCCAAACCTCTTAGATTCATAACTTTTAATAAGGATCTTGGCAGCCTTAGCCAGATACATTAATCGTAGGCAAGTAATGAACTTTGGTCTGAATCCCATCATCTCAAGGGTGGAAAAGATTAATGACTTTTCAATCTAATCAAAGACCTTCTTGACATCTGCAAATAGATTTAAAGCAGAATATATCATAATCTTGTAAAATTATCAGTTCCATGTTTATTTCATGTAAATCCCACTTAATCATGGTAGGTCAGTTTAGGAAGAACTTTTAAGTTAGAGTGAAATTGTTCTTCTGCATAAGTGAGTGAGTCAGGAAACACAGGCTGGTCCCAAACAGGCTTTTGACTGTACAGGGACAAGCTCATGAAGGGTTCGTTCTCGTAAATGGCTGGACCCACCATAGAACGTGTATAGAAAAGCCTCTCTATTTCTTTCTCGGATGCCTTCCACAACTTAGTTCCTTTATGTTGGTGCGCAACCCACACGGTGCCAGCTCTAAGCTTCTTTTCAGTGTAGGCAAAATTGAATCTTGACGCTTGGGGGTGAGGACCGGTCAACTCCTGACACTGGGAGATGCAAGAACCACTTCTGTGGGAGTGGCATCAGAGCAGTTCCCCCAAGCGTTAACCACTTTGAACAGCTCAAGGTACCACCACTCTCACTTCCTCTTTAAAGTGCTGGTGATGGGAACCTCAGCTAGTCACACTCAGCCAGCCTTGGACAGGCACTCAGGCTGCTGAGACACTACTCTTATGCTGCTGGGAAGCAGGGGAGGAAGGAGAGCTGCCCCAAAGCTTGCTTTGCCCCAGCTATCCACCGGTGCCAGCAGAGTACTCAGCAGCAGGGGTGAACCAGAAAGAAGGGGGACAGGAGGACTGTGTCCTCTTTAACACGGACAGGGCATCAGGTGAGCAGCTCAGCCATTGCTACTATTTTGATGCCCCATTCAGTCGCTCTTTGGAGGCCGCAGTTCAGCCGGTCCAGGTACACTGACACATTTGTGCTGCTGTGCAGACTGGAACGACTTGGCCCAGCTCAAATCCAAGTGCCCTTCTCAGCAATGGAAGTCAGCTGCCAGCGCCGTACTACCATGCCTAACCAGTGCCCTGAACCCAGATGGGTTTGGAGAAGTGTATCGAGCTCTGTGCTGTTATGGTGACCTCTTAACGATACTTCTTACCTTTTCTCACATGCTGTTTTCTGCTGGAGGCATCTTTCCCAAACCTATTCGTGTGACTGCTGAACAATCTCCATATCCAATTTCACTAACGCTGTGGTGGGGAGCTTGTTTAGTACCTCACCTATTCAAAGAAGAAGACAAGCTGTGGGGAACAGAGGTTGATGAGTGCTGTTTTGCCAGACCAGAAAGAAGGAAATTATGAAATCAAGTGTCCTTAAGAAAGCATGGTTCTTCCTGACAGTACTGCTTCTCCTTTCAGAAAATACTGTTTGTATTTTCTCACGCTAGGGCAACGTTGTAATGGCCAAAAAAGAAAATTATTCCAGTGATTTTAATGCAAATAATGAGTTGTGTGTTTGATACAGTTTAATTGTCCATGAAGCTCTAGCTTTTGACAGAAACCAAAGTGAAGTAGAGGCAGAAACACAGTCAATGCGTTTGGTGATAACCATTCTCCAAAAGGCAGTTGCCATGCCTGGAATTTTTGTGGATAAACCTGGTAAAATACAGGCTGCCTGGATGAGATTAACAGGAAATAGTACACCATAATCTGTGTATAAATTCTGAGTGTAGAAAGTGATTGAAAGCTAATAGTAGAGGTAGCAGTTGTTGTCACAGTATTTCTTAAATATTTGTTATGTGGAGTAACAATAGAAATATGCAACTTAATTGAGTATCCTTTAGCACTGTGGCTTCTGATAAGCTGTTTCTGAGAGAAGGTTTTTAGAAGCGATTAGGCAGGTGCTTGGTGAGATTTTAAGAAGTACATAGATTAATGTTTCTTTTGAAAATGTTATTAGCAGTTTATTTGCATAAGTATCCCAGTTCCACTAAAATTCAGGCTCTGGGCCTCATGACTGATGGTGTCATCGTTCAGATTGATGTAAAGACAGGCTACGGGAAGGACGGTTCCTTTCTTTCTTCATCATCACTAGTCCCGTGTAACATTCTCTTGCAGCAGACAGAACAGCCATGTTGTTGCAGAGTAAGATCTGAAGGAAGAAAAAACGTCCTCTGTCACACCTTAGGGTAGCACAGTTATTTATCCCAGCATAGAAGTAGCATCAGGCTTTGTGTCCGGGCCCGTGTCCTCCTCTGCTCTCCTCTTTTCAGTTTCCTTATGTTATTGAGAAAAGCGAGCCAGACTTCAAGTGGTGTGTTAGGTTGTATTAGGATGAACCGTGTGTACTGAAAATAACTGCTGGAGTTGAAGGTGATGAATGCGCAGAATCTGGGTGCAAGACTGTGCTGATTCTGCTCACTCAGATTGAGGGGTTTGGGCAGCTAGCTGTGAGCCACACACTGTAAGGAAGAGTTTCGACAGGGCTGTGTTCCCAGGCAGCCCAGCATGGGCCTACTGGAAGAGCTTGGCCATGGCACACAGTTTCTGCTCACCCTCTGGTCTTCTCTCGCCATCAATCTGATGCCAGCTCTGACCAGCTCTGTCCAGAACAACCATTTGTGTTATTAAATATCAGCAAAAGACCCTAACAGCCTATTTTGTTTCCCTTTATAGTAAAAGCACGTATTAATGCGATCCTCCCCAAGCCTCAATCTAAGTAGAAAATAATTTAATTCTTTTATGTCAAAGCGAACCAACAAGCCAAGCCTAACGACAACAAAAGAGGTAAAAATGTGGTTCTAACAAGACACCTGACAAACTGCAGCACTGCCCTAATTATTGTCTTGTCGTATCTCCTTAGTGTGACTCGCGCACTGACTAGATGCTGGAGCAGCGAGATGCCACGAGCCTGCTGCCCGTCCCGGCCCTGCCAAGGCAGCCCAAGCTCAGGACGCACCTCAGGCCTTTTCCATCACTTTCTCCGCGTGGATCACCGAGACGCCGCTGCCGAGCTCTTGTAGCTTTGCTGTGTTTTAAAACGAAGCTAACTCCCTCCCGACAACCCGCCGGTGCGTGTACAGCGATGGAACGATGTATGCAGCGGGGGCCGCGCGTTCATCGCGGGCGCGGATAAGAGCACCAAGCGCGTGTCCGCGCTGCGCGCCGGGTGTGAGCAGCGCTCCTCGCGGGGCCCGAGCCGTGCGCGGCGGGGGCGGGAATTTGGAGAGGATCCCTGGCCGGTGCGTGCGCGTTGGCAGCGGTAAGTGGAGGCTGGGCGGCTCCGACTGCCTGACGCCAGCGCGACCAGATCAATCCCGGCGCGGAGGCAGGGCGGGAGCTGGGCTCGGCCCCTCTCTCAGCGCCCGGCGGCCGTACCGCAGCCGGTAACAGCTTCGCGGCCCCTCTCCTCTCCCCGTGGCGGGCGGCTGCGCCCTTCTCATCCTTCTCCGTCTCCCCGCGGCGCCGGGCCGGGCGAGGGTCCCCGGCGAGTCCAGGAGAAGCGGCCCCGCGCCCTCTCCCTGCCGGCATGATGGCGTCCCGCCCCGTTGCCGGCCCCCGCTTCCCGGGTAGGTGCGGGTGTTGCTGCGGGCTCGGAGGGAGGGGGGCCCCGCGGGAAGCCGCTGCTCCGCCCGGCCCCGCTCCCGCTGCCGGCCCCATTGTGCCCCGGCCGGGAACGCGCAGCGCCTCGGGATGGTGTGAGCGCCCGCCTTTGTTTTTACGGGGAGAAGCCTTTCGCCTCGGCCGGCCCGCAGTCCCGCTTTCGTCGCGACTTGATTTTCCTCCCTTTCTCTCCGCAGCCCCCCTTCCCTTCTCTTTTCCCTCTTTTTTTTTTTTTTTTTTTCTTTAATGACAAATCTCTGCTCTGAGGTCAAGGAAAGTTCACTTAATTTCTTTCTCCCTTGCCGTTAGAAGGTTGGGATGCGCGACGTTTCCTGCTCCTCGCTGTAGCTTCTTCACACGCTCGGGCTCTGTAGCCAGACCATCTTGTCCTGAAGATAGATCTTCAAAGCTGATAGAATTTTACCGGTGTGGAAATAGTCATGCATTCGAAAGCATCTGGGCCAAATCCTGACTTGTTTTTTTTTCTTATTTGTTTCCTAAACTGAAGTCGGTGAGAGTTGTGACCGAGGAAGCAGCGCTGTGCTCGCTCTTTTGTTAGCGGATCAGTCTGGAGATACGAGCTCTGACCTTCCAGTTTGCTGTTATGTTGGACAGATAACTGTAACTTAGTTTGGGTGATCACCGTTATTGTGGTGTACTTTAAGGGGAAAAAGTTGTTCGCTGGATGTAAGCCGAGTTAGGAGCGTTACTTGGGGAAGGAGAGGTGTTGTGAGATGGAGGTGTGCGGGGGCACGAGTAGATGGCTATTCCAGACACAAGTGAGTGGGAAAGCTCACTGCTGTGAAACGTGTCATGGTTTAAAGCACGTCAGTACTTAAGGATACAGCATCTTGAGGCTGACACGCTTAGGGAAAAGGTGTGCTTCATACATGGCATAGCTGATCCTTCAGATGGCACACAGACGAGTAGTCAGAAGGAGAAAATTGTTTTCTTTTCTCTGGTAGATCTGCCGTGTTTTTAAGCAGCACTTGAGAATAAGACTTAAGAACTAAAGCTGACCTGGCCCACAGACTCTGTGTTTCTTGCCGGGCATGTGTTGCAGCAGCTCTCCAGCCCGTGTGGCTGCCGGCCTGCACCTTGGCCTGCCAAACAATGGGAGCAAATCGTGTGAGGAAACTCGAGGTGTCAACATTGGCTTCATTTTTTCTTTTGCTTGCCTGCGATTATTCTGCTGAATTACAGGAGATTAGTTTGTTAGTTGCAGCTGATTAACATTCCTTTTAAGTTGGAGTACTGTATTGGGAGGCTTGTTAGAGTTTCTCTTTCGGTGCAAATTAGAAGTGCTCACCTCATCCCTGTGACCGGGAGATCCTCAGGATGGCACTGAGCTCTGTAGCCCCTTTTCATATTCCTGACCCTGTCTCGGGGATCAAACCCTTGTAGTTTACTTCAGACTGCAAGGAAGAGCTTGAGAGAAATTTCCCTCGAGCTGGGTGATCCCGAGCCCTCCACAGCTACCAGTGAGGATCTGCTCATGTGCGATCAGGTTACCCTGAGGGCAGGGATTTGTCCTTGCTGCAGTTTTGACCCTGCTACCACTAGGTATGTAAACACATTCTTTTTTTTCCTTACTCTGTCCTGCTCGTCTTCTTGTGTACCCTTAACGATGTGGTGATCCGACATGTGACTATATAAGCAGGTGGAGGTATTTCCATTTCTATATAGATATGAACTGTCAAGTCAGATGCATGAAAGCTGATGAGCTTTTGCTGTTCCTGTAGCTTGAACACAAAGTAAGGAGTTGATGACATGGAAAAGTAATATAATGGTTCAGGAAAGTACTTACAGTGTTCTAGATTACTGGGAAATTATTCAGGTAAAATTCTGAGTTTAGTTGCTTAGTATAAAAATTTATATTTTGAAAATGAAGGGGTTGTGGCTTTTTTTTAATTGAAGCATTAATGCACTGTGTATCCCATATGGCCAGCAGCATGCTTTCTGAGGTCCAAGCTGTGTGTGTAAAATAAAAGCTTATTTGAGTAGTCTTAGCAAGCCTAATGGAGGCATCATCTCAGCTTTATAAATAATGTAGGTTGTGCATAATGTGGAGTCCCTGGAGACTGCAGAGAAAGCATCATTACTAGCCTCTTCAACCTGCTGGAGATCTTAAATTGATTTACAGCACTGAACTGGTGCAAAATGATGCATCAGGATGACACGGGGTCAACCTGTAAAAGTCTATGATGTGAGGCCGTTAGTTCAGTCATCATAATTAAACTGTATTATGAGGGCAGCAAAGCAAGTGTCTGTGACATATCCCATTGTGCTTCAGATGGGTGGTTTAAGAATCAAATAAAGGGAGCACCGTGTTTATTATTTACGTTATGCAAAGAGTAGCTGGAAATCTAAGCTTGGGTTGCTGTACTGAATAAATGCTGAACCAGTTTAGGTCGACTCTTAACCTCTTCCTTGCAGTCAGTAGAGGATGAAGTAGATGAAGGTGTGTGGAGCGGCAGTGATTGTGAGTGGGCTTCTCTGAACTGTATATAATTTTTTTCCTCTTGTCTCCAAATCACTGAGACTTCACCTGCATGCTGTGCTGTCAGGTATCAAGTGGACAATTAGGTTAAAAAAAAAAAAAAAAGAAGCTGTTTGTCTCACTAGAGGTTTTTGTCTTACTAAGTTCTGTAACTGCTTATGGAAATGTTTTTGTACATTTGAGTTCTTTTGTAAGACTCATAACTTTAAATATGTGAGCAAACTTATTTTAGAACAGAGTTGGTAATTCTGAATATGGGTTGGTGTAGACGATCCTGCCTTCTTGGTGAATGTGAAGCTTCCAGTTGCCTTCATGTTTATGTTCCAAATAGCTTAGGAGCATGGCACATGGAGAAATGTTCATTGTATTACATATTGGACACTTTGTGTCTTGCACTTCTTGCTGGTACCGTTGCTGAGAGGTATTTTGGGCAAACCCTGTTAAAACTTTTCTTCTTTCCAGGGGTCATTGTGCGTGTTGGGGACGTGAGAGGTTTGGTTTCATTGGTAGTTAAACCAACTTTTCTTACCTGAATTGGCGAGAACTCTATGCTACGTCTCTCGGACTTTCTCCCAGTCCCCCAAAAAGAAACATCTCTTACTTATAGTCACAATGGTAATGAAAAAGCAAATTTTGAGCAATGTAGGAGAAATTAAGAGGAAAAATAGTTACTAGCTGTGAAGGAGCTGTTAGCCTTCAGATTCACTTGCACCTCAGTAAGACATGCGAGCATGGCCTGACATGCCATTGGCTTAACGGCTCATAAACACAGGCATCTTGCACTGCTCTAGCAATTTTGCTCCAGCTGCAGTGTGTAACTTCAGAAAGGCATAGAGGTTTTATTTTTATTTTTATTTTTATTTTTATTTTTACCTTTGAATAGAGGGTTTTGCTTAAGGTGGGAAACCAGTTATTTTTAAGTTGATACTTTTTTCGAGTTGATGGAGCTGTAACTGTGCGGATTGCTGTGTAACAACTATTTCCATGAGAATTTGACTATTTAAGTTTGAAAACAACAAGGGAAAATGTTGGATTAGGCCTTTTGTGAAGAACTTTGCAGGGAGTGGGTCCGGGGGTGATGAGAAGGACACCCTGAGCTGTTAATGGCTGCCACAAAGATCTCTATCCTCCTCAGAGAACAAACGCTCATTTGCATCAGAGAAGCTTTTTGTGTTGTGTGTATTTGAGTGGGGCGTGTCTTGGGTTTTCGACGGGATAGAGAAACTACCAATTTTATGCCTGTATTTGTTGGCTTTGGGAGAACCTGCTTGCTGAATGGCTAGACACTGGGACACACTGCTACATATTAGATTGGGTGAGATCAGGTATTCAGCTTTTCTCAGCTGCATTGATGGGTTAATGTTTATCATTATTTTTTTTAATTCTGGGGAGGATGGGGTTGCCAGTGTAGGGAACTTGGCCAATACAACGCCTGCGCAATGCAGTCACCCTGACATCTCTGTCTGGGCCAGTGTCACTCGTTTTTCAGTACAGACCATCCACAAGAGAGTTTGATGCTAGAATAAATGTCACCCATCTTTTTCATTTTGTTCTTCTCTCACCTTCTCCCTAGCATGCAGAGGTGAAGGATGGAGTACGAGGAGGAAGGCAGGTTACTTTCAAATGTGCCTTTATTTAAATCATTGTATTTAGGCAGCGTTCAAAGCAATATCATCCAAAGGCAATTGTTATGTTGACTTGGCACGTAGGCAAATCGTTCATGTGGTTCACAGGTGATTTCTGAAGTATTATTTCATATTTCTTTGGTTATAATGGGAGCACTCTTCCCGACGTGGAAACAGATGAGACTGAATAGCACGTAGCAGTGTTAAGAAGTATTTAACGCGCAAGAGTTTTTGTCATTAAAATCATTTAAATGCCAGTCCACATCAAAGTGATCTGTGACTATCAATACGCTGCTGGTTAACTTGAAAATCAGATATCCATTAATTTTTTTTTACTCTGTTAAAGGAATTACGGACAGAATCTTGAGAATGTTCTCTTGCTTCTGTGCACATCATGTGTTCAGAGTTGTCTACCTGCCAGCTTTAACTGGTGGTTCTGTGAGTTACCATTTTGCTATGTATTTTGTGCACAAGGTTGGGTTTCAGGATTTGCCGTGTTAGAGTTTCTTCTGCAGAAGCTGGAAGACTAATGTATGTGTTCAAAATCTTTTCTAGGTAGGGGAAAGCAAACAAACAAAAAACCTTGTATATATACATAGCTAAGACTTGATACTTGTGTGGCAGCTCAAAAAAGGGTTTTATGAATGGCAGGAAAAACTTTACGTTCAGATTCCTTGTATTATGCTGGGACCATAGTTGGGTTTGTTCCTCTGTTTGTTCAAGATTTGAAATTACTGCAAATTTTTGTTTTCATGAAACACTGATTTTCTGAGGATGTTTTTCTGATGCATCATTTCAGACTTCAGATATCAAATGCTTGAGGCAGTGCTAATGATAGCAGTGCTCTGTCTGGTGTAATGTGATGAAACCAGGACATAAATCCTTTGAGATAGCCTATTCTTACTGTGGCATGTATGTGGGATTATTCGTACTTCATAGGTGTGCTGTATTTGCATGTGTCAGTGCCTAAAATAACATTCACTGCTGACGAAAGTTAACTTATTTCTACCAGATAAAGGTAGACTAAACCAAAATGAAGTTGAGAAGAGCCTGGAAATTGATCAAAATGTATAGATAGTTACTATTTGTGTACAAATGCTTAAATATTTATAAGCATAAAGTCATTTTAGTTTGGAATAATGAGTCACTGTGTGGGAAATCATGTTGTGACAAACTGGCTTCCACTGGAGTGTGTTCCTGAGAGTGGTAGGAGGAAGTATTTGCTGCTTGGAGAGGTGCTGCTGATGAGCTGTATATTTGATTTTATTCTGTCAGTGTATTTCACCTTTATATCTGTTTTCTGTGAATAGTGTATGGAAAATATTAATGCAGTGTACTTGCTACCTTTCTTTACTATATGGGGACTATGATTCAGCTGGTGTGAGGGTTTGTAGATGTTCATGTCTCCCAAGGCAGCTGAAAGAGGACTAGATTTGGCAGTGTGTGTGTATGAGAGAGAGAGACGGAAGGAAGGGGGGGATGGAGAGGTAATGTGGAAGCAAAAGAAAATCCTGCTGGAACTGACATCTCCTGCTGTTTCATTTGATAAGTTCTTTAAGGTTACCAACGTTGTTTAATTCTCTGTGGTGTCCCAGTAAATTACGAAGTGGATAGCAAGTGTGTGTGAGTTTTTGTTAACTCTTTGTTGTTCTTTTCTTTCCAGCTCTCCCAGCGCATGGTAAAACAAACACTTGCTCGTGTTCCTGTAGGGAGAAAAATTGGCAGAACGCCTTTGCTCACTGTTGGTCAGTTGCCTTTTTTCTCAAGGGTTTTTGAACTGCACTGTAGGAAACAAGAGAGCTACTCCCAAACTAGGCCACGAGCCCCAAGTTAGGAATACTTACAGAATTTAAAAACTTGCTCGTTAATGTTCTGTTTCTTGAAGAGTCTTTCTCTTGTTATGTTATTCTCTGTTGTTTGCTTTTTATTTATTTATTTATTTTGGCCACTGTTGTGCTTTCCTGACTAGGATGTGCTTTGGAGAAGCCTTGGTTTGGTTTCATTTTAACGCAGGGAGGACTTTCTGCCTTCAGGTTAGTACAGCTTCAAGTTGTCTGCTGGCTTCTGCTGTTAAGCTTACTCCATGTCCATTAAACTAAATCAGTCCATCTTGTGGTTGCAGATAGGTGCAAGATGAACAGCACGTGAGTGTGACAGTGGTTAGTGACAGCTGCTGAAAGTATCTGGTGCTGTAATGATGAGTAAGGGATGGGAGCCCCTGTCATCAGAGCACTCTGGTAGCTAACAGTGGGAGAAATAGTGGACGAGTGGCTTCGAACCAGGACTGTACAAAATAAGGGTGACACCAGTGAGAACAAATGACTTGCATTTCAATGGAACAAAGCCATATGAGAAGAAAACTTCAAGTGTGGGATGAGTGAGGAAACTCATGGGTGCTTTAAAGACGTTGAGTAAAATTTGTGGAGGCATTATTTCTGTTAATATTGTTCTGTGTTTTGCATTGTGCACTACCTGATCTGTCGTTGTAGCCACTGGAAGAAGTACAGTAAGGTGGCAAGCCATTTTAAGCAGACCTTGATGAAATGGACAAAACTGGGGAAACCAGTAGTCTGATGGTAATTTTCATTGCCTGTCCTTGGTAGAAGATTTGGCTAAACCTGCTATCCTCTTCTGAAATGTTACTTTGATTAGTAGTGCTGAGTCCACCGTGTTTGACTTCCTGATGAAAATGCCATATTACTTCAATAAAAACCCAGTTCTATTGTGACTTGTTTTTGTGCAAGGCAAATGAAGCTGTCCCTACCAAGGGGGTACCTGATGTGATTTTTTTTTTTGTATTTGCACTGAAGCAAGCAGAGTTCTATCCGGTTTTCCTCAACTAATTGTTTTGTGAGGTGTGAGGTTTCTTTTTAAATGTAGCCCAAATTCTTGCTGTTTTCAAAAGTTCAGCAGATGTTTGGCATTTGTTTTGAGAGCTTTTTTCCATTTGTATTACAACCTCATTATGCTGTCAGGACAGTGATGGAAGTAGTTTTGAAATTTCTTTCCTACACCACATATAGACCTGATAACGTGTCCATTGTGGCTTCTGGGACTGCCAGATGTATGATATGTTTGCATGAGTTCAGTTTCAACTGTGTAGTTGTTCAGGTATCTCAGACATTTCAGATGTGTACTTCCTTGCACAAAGAGGGAGGTGGAAGAGGCAGAGAGTGTGATTAGGTGGCATTACTGAGGTGTCACCATGAATCTGCAAAGTCCAGGACCAGGGTTTGGTTTCCCTCCCTTCTCACACTGTCTTGGTTGTACCTTTTGGCATCATCAGATCCTTCTGCCTTTCCATGACTGAGACTTGGAAGATGGGTAGAATGGGAATTGGTTGTGCCTTCCTCTCTGTTCACCTGATGAATGCAGTGAAGAATGATGCAGTTTCAAAAGATGTGACCTTGCTGGATATCTCGGGAAGCCTGGATAGTGTATGTGTATAGTTTCCATCTCTGCTGTTAGATTTTCTGGCTCACCGTTGTTGCTCAATTCCGGCTTTGCAGCCTGGCATACTTAATTATAGACCCTTTATTTTAGCCACGTGAGTGTCAGTGTTAAGTGCTTCCAGTGAAGCATAGTAGCTAAAGGAAAATGCTTTGTCTGTATTAACTTAAAAATTTGAGATAAGTTGATTACACTTTCTGTAAAGTGTGGTGTTAGATTTCATCTGGGAAATGTTTTATAAATACTCTCAGCTTAAAATCTTGTGTTATGGGATATTTTTGGACAGATGACTGTGAAATCTCTTCTCTTATATTTACTTTAGGTGCTTGATAGATCCCTCAGCTATTCAGAACCAGCCAAGGCAGAGGTTTTTGCTTTGGGGATGGGACGAGGCTTTGCAAGTGAACTGAGATGCCACAGAGGCTCAAGTACTGGTGTTGAAACTAATGCCAAATCTCTGTCCTGAGCATCACTTGAGATTAGAAGGGTGATGTTTCCACCAAATGGAGAGGACCCCAACATCTCAGTTTTTTTCAGCCCTAGCCGCAGGTTTCTTTGCTGGGTGACTCTGGTGCTCATCCTGTTGAAACTGTTCTGCAGAACATTGGTGGTTGTTTTTGCCAGGCTAGTAAGGTGAATGGGCTAGTAACAGACTAAGCAAAGGAGTGAATTGTGTTGGAGTATCAAAGCTGGCACAAGGAGATAAAGGAAAACCTTTCTCTCTTTGCTTGGGAGCAAACTGGGAGCTGCTCATCTGCTTGCAGACCACTGATCTTGCCGGCCAGAGGGCAGCTGCTGGAGGTAACCCATTGTAAATGAGTACTCCCAGATGAAGACTTCTTCAAAATACTTTCCAAGGAAAGATCTAATTTACAGTTCTTTTTTTTTTTTTTTTCCCAGATGCTTATATCTGTGATTAGCATGGTGAGGTTAGAGCGCCTACAGTTACGTTAGTCACGAAGTCCTAGTGTAGTTATATTGGCAGCAAAATGACAGTGATTAATGATAGTTTATTTTATGGGGGGTGAGGGAGGATGGATGGGGAAGAGCATTTGAACAAGGTTTTCTGGTCAAGTACTCTTTTTTCTGGTATAAACTGGAAATGTTTTCCTATTTTAATAAGGCATGTGAACAGAACATCCTGTAAAAGGTAGGACAAATAGTTTTTGTTATATTTTTCATGGGGAAAAATATGACTTGCAAGTTTAATGTCTCCCTGTTTATAGGATGAAATAATTTGAAACAACTGTTGGACCAGGTACAGTTAGTTGCCATTAGCAAGAAACTAGAGGAAAGCAGAATCTTAAGTCTGTTTTAAAGCCCTTCAGTGAAAGCAGGCTGTTGTTATCACAGGCACTGGCTTCTAGCAACAGTTAGTGCAGATGAAGATGATACATACTGTAAGCCTGTGAACTGCTTGTAGCTTTCCTGGGTTTTACACTACTTCAGAAATCTCTTGGACTGACAGCCAAAATTTTCTAATTTTCTCAAAGGAAATTTAGAAAGCACTTAGTGTATTATGTTTAAAAAAAAATCTTGCTGCTGTGAACTGGAAGGAGGTGAGTAGGAAGAGATTCGTGTCAGGAGTCCTGTTGATACCTCCACATAATATCTTCTCTTTATTCTCCCCAGCTGCTCTTTTCAGTCACCCAGGCAACGTTTTGTTGCAAGAAATCATGAAGGTTGGGACTGTGAATACATGTCCTAATCTGCCCAGTGTGAGGACACTTGCCTCTGTTCTCCATCGTACAGATGTCTGAAGAGCTTCTTGCTCTCTCACGTTTCCTCTGCCTAATGTTCTTAGTAGTAACCTCAGTTTGGAGGAGATGCTGAAGGAAATTTCCAGTGCATTCATAAGAATGTGTATCTTTTTTGGAAGATGCCAGTCTGACATGCTCTTTAAAGAAAACTCCAAAGAAACTGTTGCTGATCGCACTGATCTTACTGCATTTTGGCTCCAAGTCTCTGTACCAGGCCCAGCTATCAGTGACTGTTATGGTATTGGCTGTAAGCATGAGTGATGTTGTCCCTGGGGCCAGATGTCCATACTGTTTTGGGATAGATGTGTGGTATCCACGCAGGGCTCATCCTGCTTGCAAGGAGAGGCGAAGCAGTGGGCTGTCTTAACCATGGTTTCTGGATAATATGCTTTCCTGGCTGTATTGATCCTCCCAGAAATTCAGCAAGTGATGCCTCACTTTTCCCTCTGCTCTGCACTCTTACACCTGTGTCTGTGCAAGGAGAAGTTTCAGCACCTGGACTGCAGGAGGTGAGAACAAAGAGCACTAAATTTCGCTAAACACAGTTCTGTGTTTCTGAATATAAGACCTTTGCCAGGCTTCTTGCCTCCATTCACTTGGCACACAGGGATTCTCTGTCTTCCAGGCTGGGGTTGTCTGAGCCTGAAGTCTTGTTACTGGGAGAACCTGGCAGCCTAGGAGTGCTGGTTTCATCCCCAGAATTAAAGGCATCTAGAGTCTCAGCTTAAAGAGGAGGACTGTGAATAGTTGTGCTCTCTTTGTGCACTGGCTTTTAGCCTAGAACTAAGTAGTCCTGGAGAGCTGCAAGTCCTGGAAGTTCATCCTTGGAATCTTTCTTTGTGACTTACTTGGGGCTTGGAGTCGCCTTATCCACTGTGCTGGGACAGCTGTAAGTGCTTATTCACTGGTAGGCATCGGTGGCATCTTTGCAGAGTGTTATGCCTCTTTTGCTAGCTGATATGCCTCTGGCCCCAAAGAGCATGTGTTGTGCTGTGTTTTGGTATCTCAGCTGTAAGCTTGCAGTATTTCAGTTCTGTGAAACCTGAATTTAGCTGGTTTTAGAAAATAACGATGGGATGGATAAGAAGTTCCCGGGATTCCATATGTAGAGTCATACAGGCTCTGCTGATTTTTTTTTTCTTTTAATTCTAAATTTAGAGGATACTCACTGTTTCTTTGTATGTGGTTTGAATTCTCTACCCAAGTCATAAAAAGCTTGCCGATAACCGGGGGACCAGATAGACAGATAAGAGCCTTTTTTCTCTTGTTGTAAAACTTCCTTATTCCCAGTAAGCGCTGTAGGAGGATTTCTCCCACTTCCTTTCAAGTTGTGCGGTTGGCAAGTGCTGTATGAACTATCAGTTCCTATCTGTGGGCTGCAGCCTTGTACAAAATCCTCCAAAACCTTGATCTCAGGAATATGAGAAAACGGTTGGACATGACGTTGTGCAGATGTTCTGATTTCCGACTGTGAAATAAAGCTTCTTTATTCTGCAGCCTTTTGGTCCTCTTTGGATCTTCAAGCACAGGTGCATCCTTGTCTTGTGCTTTTAGAATTGGACAGATGTCCCTGAATCTGATGGACCCTTGTTACCCCATTCTCTGCTGTTGGTAGCTGGGATTGGTGCAGTAGCGCTCACATGTACTCAGGTCTCTTTTCTTACTGTAACCTTGTGATGGGTTCTTGCTTGGGGCCTGTAGGGTGAGTACATCACTTGGGATGATGAGTCTCACGGAGTAGTCTTGCCAGCAGATGTTTGGTGGTCACCTCTCTGTCTTTCTTCATCAAATATTTACCTGTGGAGCAGTAGCCTTCTGAGATATTTTCTGTTTGTTGGTGGGGGAAAGTAAGGCTTGACATGAGAAATTAATTTGCCTGAAGGAAGTGGCATTTATGTCTTCTGAGTGCTGGAAGTGCTTTGAATAGTGGAGCCTGTAGATCACACCAGTGACCTTGTTGTCATCTGAGAGGCTGTTGGCTTGGTTGTCAGCTATGGCAATGCACAATACCCTCTGTACCAGGCATGCTTATCACTGGAGGTGGAATGCCAGTGCTCCTAAGGCTTGATCCTTAACCTGAATTGCTTTGGAATTAAGAGCTTTGCTGAAATCACTTCTGAAGAGACCATTTAAATGTTGTAGTTGTGGTGTGCTGGTAACTATTCTTCCACCAGTGCAGTTAAGATTGGTGGGATCATAACCCTTGCTAGAATTTCAGTGGTGCATAGTTGAAGGCCTTCACGCTTACGGTATTTTTGGTACTTGTATGTCATGTTCCAGTAAAGGCCTTTATCAGTTTGCATCTATGGTGTGTTTTAAATGTGAACCCAAAGCTTTCTGACCTGATCTCAGATCAATTCCTGTAAGTCTGTATTTACCCACAAGTCTGAAGTTGTCTTTTTTCTGTGTAAGCTGGAGAGGCAATCATATGTGGTGTGACCTTGATCTCTTTCATTTGCAGAGGGCCTGCTGGGTCCAGGTGGCTGGGCAGAGAGTGAACGAGCACTGGGGGGCATCTGCTGTGGTGCAGCAGCTGCTTGAGTCTGTCTGGGGGTGACAGGGAGAGACCTGTCCTTGTGTGGGCTGCAGTCCAGTCCTGGTTTACAGAAGACTGCTAATGGCAGACAGTAATTAAACAGTGCTTCATTGGAGGGTGGAAATCTGGCACATCGGGATGTTTGTTTCTGGGTTGTATAGACTTGGCTTGTGAAGCTGTGTCATCTTTAAGCACTTTCTCTGTCCAGAATAGCAGTCATGATTTGCAGGACCCTTCACCAAATTTAACATTGGTCATTTGCTCTGCATCTTGTCATTTTAATAATGAGAAGATGATGGTGTTCTAAAGCAAAAAGTACCTCCACTGGTTTTGCAGGCTATGCAAAAAAAAAAAAAAAAAAGGAAAACAAGAGGGATCCTTTTTCAGCTAAGGGAAGCACACAACTGAATGGCTGTGTACCTCAAGACATCTTGAATTGTGGCAATCTGAAGAGGCTGTTATTGTTTTGAGTGTGTGAGTGGTGTGTTGGAGGGTGGGTGGGGGAACCAAGCTGTGAAAAGAGTTGTTTATTTTAATGACCTTCCTTTCGTTGGTTTAATTTTCATCAGTTTATTCTTTACTCGGGCTTGACCTAGTGAGAGTTTAATTAGTGAATAAATAATAATTCTTTCTCCGTTTTTGTTTCCTTTTGCATTGCTGAAACATTCTGCCTTAAAGCTGAGTATCTGGAGCTGTAATTTAACATCTTTACTTAATCTCTGATGAATGAGATCTGGGTCACAGTCCTTAGAAGTGGTTTAATGCAGCTGATGTAACCGTATCAGTGCGTGGTCTTGGTGAAATGAATCATTTGTAGGAGCAGCAGCTTGTATAAGCTGAGCATAACTGGATTGCATTTGCTGTGGTTGCCTCCTTAAAAATGCTGTATTGTGGAATTACAGTAGATGGGGGCCAGCAGAGCCTGTCCTGACTCCAAGCAGTCTGTGCTGTTCTGTAAAGACAAAACACATCTTGCATTCTATGGACCTCAGTCAAAAAATGTTGAAGCTTTAGAGGAGATGGGCTTTTTATTTTTATTTTAAGTTTTCCTTTATGTTGCAAATGTATGTTTTAACTACTCCTATAAAGCAAGCAAACAAAAAAAGCCCCTGGCAGGGACATGTCAGTAAATTTTCCCTGTCTCACCTGTGAAGGAAGTTCCTCCTGCCCTGCCCCGATGAATTGGAGGGAAATGCTTTTTGCAGCTGATAAAAACGAAATAAAATTCCATGCCCTTCCCAAAGGAGGAATTCAACAATTGGACAAGTGGCGTGGGACTGAGTGTTGGTTTGTAAAAGGATATAGTTTGTAAAGATGTTTCCTTTGATGCCTGTGATGGATATGGATGTGTTTCCGTTGGAGAAGGTTTTGATTAAATTCAGCAATTAGAGCTGACCAGACAGATCTAAATATAGGAAGAGGTTTCAGTTATCCTGTCTTTGTGTGTAGTAACGCACCCACGCAGATGTGTGTTTTGTTATTGTAGTAAACAACACCTGTTTTCTGAAGACGGTTCAAAAAGTCAGGAAAGGGAACGACCTCTGTGGAAAAAGGGAGTTGTACTGGAGTTTTATCATGAAAGGGAAGGCAGGCTATTTCCCACAAGCTTTTTTTGACTTTTACTAGAGGGTTTCTAACCTAGATAGCTAGGCTGGTCGTGGCGTTTCATGGCTACCCCATGTTCACAAAGCCATAGGCAAGGCTGACAGGCAGTGGTTCGAACTGTTCTGCAGGCTGCTCTGCATTTTCACAGTGTGGCCTGTGTCGTTTGCTAACTGAGTTCCTTGCTTTCTTCTGTCCTGCCCACTGTGAGTGGCTGGTGGGACAACACCTGTGCGTGAATTTGCCCCCAAAGCACACTCACTACGATGGCTGGTAATTCACTCTTATCTTCTGACATCTATTTGTTTGATTAGTATTTTTTTTTTCTTTTGAATGTTTGGCTTTATTTGAAAATCTCTTAAGTGTCCTTCTGCTTGCAGAGGGTGTGCAAGTGAAGCATCTTTCAGTACGGCTTTTCAAAAATCACCCACCTGAATGTTCTCCTGGCAAGAATTGTGGTTCGCAGCATTGTATTCATTTTGTAAGTTGTTTCAGTGAAGTTCATAATTTTGTAATCCCATCTGTGTCAGAATTCTGACTGAATCATCAAGTTGCAGTTCCTTCCTGAGTGAAGTTAATATTTTAACTTGCTGCTTTAGAGATAATCTTTGGTAACACGTCTGGTTCAGTGCAGCTATTTGCCAGTACCCGAAGAGGGTTCTTCACACCAGTTTCTGTGGTTTGGTGTGTCCTTTTTGTATGACCCTCCTGTGCAGTGGGCTTATGCAGCTCCCAGTCACAAAGTAGTGAAGCAAACTGAATGCTGGTTTTATTTTTGTTATTATTATTTTACCCGTTGTCCTGGCATGACGAATCAGTACGGAGAGAAGACTGGCATGTGTTAGAAAAATGACAGTTAGTGACTTCACTGGGACTCACTTGCACCTGAACTTTGGAATAAGAAGATTTCCTCATTGCAAACCAGGAGTTATTTAGCTTAGGTGAAATGTCTGTGGTTTGAGGATTGGATGATTAAGATTAGACTGCATGTGCTAACGTTTCTTGTAGCAGGGAGGAATTTTGCTTTAGTAAGGGTGTAGATAAATTTGCAAGATGTGTTGTTTGATTCTGTCTTCTGCAGTACAGTTAAGTGTCAGAAAAGTTACAAAGAACAGCGTCTGATGTTAGCAAGAAAAAAGGTGTGTGTTTGGTTCTTAAAAAAAAAAAAGGGGGGGGGGCTTATTTAATTGATGATGCATCTCTGTCAAAATTGGGAAAACACCTCTGCTGTGTCTTCACTGTGTTATTTCTTACAGTCTCATATTTGCAACCATGAGGTGGTGGAGTCTCCTTCTCTGGAGATGTTCAGGACCCGTCTGGATGCCTACCTGTGCAAACTGGGCTAAGGAGCTGCTTTGGCAGGGGGTTGGTCTCCATGATCTCTGGAAGTCCCTTCCAACCCCTACAGTTCTGTGATTATGCCAGTTTAGTTGGACTGTAACACAGTATTCAGCTTTTATTGCATACAGAAATTAGGCATTTTCTCTGGAGGAGCAACGATGAAGTTAACTTGAAGTCTTTCAAAGCTGGGAACCAGAAACTGGTTCCTGTGGTCGTAGAGTGTGGAAAAAGCCCTGGTTCTTGGTAGAAACCAACCAGGGGCTGCGTATCTCATCTGAGCTGTGATGATAACTGGCAAGGAACTGGCAGATACTGATGGCATATGGTTATTTTTTTTGTGCTCTGGAATAACTGAGCAGCGACAACTTAATTGTTGGCGTTGTTGTGGTGTGCCCACCAGTTGCATAGGGCATCCATTGCCTCACTGTCTCATTTTGAGTGAGTGGTGCATCTGCTTTTTGGTGCTCAGGTCATAAATCCATTTTCTTATTGAGTGTTAGAAGTTGTGGAAATCCTTTGATAATGGGAAATACTCTTGATAGCTATGTCCTCTAATAAGTAGTAGGTATTTCTTGCAAGAGGCTGTGTGGACTACTGCTGTGGTTAGCTGGGCTGCAGTTGGTACCTGCTCTTCACCACTGCTTTGCTCTGTTATGATCTGCTGTGCTATGGGGGCAGGTTGGTGCCTAAAAGGATTTGTTCTGACCTATGGCGACTTTCTTCAAAGGGCAAACTTTCATTGGAATGTGGTGAGCAGTTGTCTTTGTCCCCTTTCTCAGTCATGGTGCTTTGTTCTCAGGAACCAAGACAGAGCCTGCTTCATAGGGCAGGCTGGAAGTATCCTCCCAACCCTTGCTGGGTGTCTCATACAAGTCAGGAAAAAAGCCTGCTGAATATGTTGAAGTATTTCTAGCACCAGTGTGCACTTCTTACTTGAATGCTTGGTATCACGTGTCACATGCTGATACCTTTATCTGTATGATGCATGTGACTCGTGGCAGAAATGAATACGTGTTTGCATTTTTAAGAGTTTTTTCTAATTTTTTTTCCCGTGCCAAGAAGACATGTAAAAACGTCAACTTCTTTTTTTTTTTCTACCTCCCCCTTCAGCCATGATTTTCCTTATCCTTTTCAGAAATGCAAGGAAAGCCAAAATCAGGCTCTGTTTGAACTCTGTGATGAGTTTTACAGCAGTCTGACTTTCTTTCTTTTTCCACGAGTACTGTGATGCTACTGAGGCATGATGGAATAAGATTTCCATGAATTTTTCCAAGATGAACAAAGTCTGATCTTGTATCATAAGAAGGTACAAAGGAAGATTTCTTTGATTAACCAAGTAAATCGGCAGAAGACTTGCAGCTTCTTTTAACAAGTCGCGTCATGTGAAGAAGGAAATCCAAACTTTTTGTTGCTTGCTCCAAGAATAAGAAACCAGAGGAAGTTGGTGCACAACCTGGTGTAACGCGTTCCGGTGTTACAGACACTTAGACTTTGTGCTTTTTAGTAATGTCTGAAAAGCCCATTGTCACCCGATGTGCAATAGCTCAGTAAGTGCACGTTCAGGAGGGGTGTTGTCTTGGTGAGGGGCAGGGGTCTGCTTGACCTGTGGGTGTGAACTTGAATATTACATTGAGGGTAGTTCAGCATGGACCTTGACTTTTATTGCCAAGTTGGCAGCATCCTCAAAGCATCCTGATTAATGTCCTCCTCAAGGCCTTCTGGCTCTGGTTAAAGGATACAAAGTGTTTATTCTTCTGATACCTAACACAGTGTTTGCTCGGTGTTTATTCTGATGCCTAACAAAGTGTTAGCTCGGTCTTTGGAGTTGGTCTTAAACACGAATACGTGGCAATAGCTCTCACAGGGGGGAAAGTGACAGCTTCATGGGATCCTTTCTGCCTGTATCCTGGTGATACAAATAATGAAATTAGCAGGGGAGTTAGAGCTCCTTGTTTGCCTGAAACTCGGGCTTGGAGTTGTTTCACCTCCTGCACCTCATCGTCCCACCCCTCTCCACCCACCAAAAACAATCGCTTATGCAAAGCGGGGCAGTTTCCTATGGGATCTCCTGAGGGAATGTGAGAACAGTCTCACTGAGTATTTTACTGTCTGCTTTGTGTTGCTGGCAGGGTAATTGTGAGCATAGGAAAACAGTGCTTTGCTTGTAGGCGTTTAGCCCAAGTATGGCTGTTTAAACGCTGGCTGAAGAGCTCTGTGTATAATGCTCATTTTTGTCACGGCCCCCTCATGAGCTGCACGTGGGTCTGTCTGTGTGTCGATCCAAAGATCACACAAATGATAGTGGCAGTGGAGGAAGAGGAATAAAGCAGTGCTGATAGTACAGGTTTGTTGATTCCAGCTCATCCATCAGCAGACAGAACATGCAATAAGAAGTGCATAGTTTTTGATGTGTAAAGAGCAGCTGATAAGTGGGTAACAACTTGATTTCCTTTCAACTGATTCCAGACTGCCTTTTGGAGAGTGTGCTTTTGTTTGGCTGAGCTTGTTTCGCTGTTACCTCGTGTGTAAACAAAACCTTCAAGGGCTGCTGGTCACTCAGCAGCTCCGATTTTCCCAGAAGGACACGTGTATCTGGGGAAGGCAGATGCAGACTGTCATCTGTTGACTTGTGGCTTAATCTTTATTTTGCACTTCCAGCTGATAAGACCACTTTGTGCAAAAGTAATACAGGAAATGATGCACTGCAAAAACCAAAAGTGGCAGGAAGGGAAACGGAATGTACTGGCAAAAGCTCGGTGCTACGGGCATGCTTGGAAATGGAAATCTCCACCTACACAGCCTTTTTTTAGTTTGACACCACACTCGGAATGTAGCATTCGAGTGGTATACAGCAACCTGTCTGTTTCTTTCTTTTTGTTTGTTCATTTTCCCTTGCTTTTCTTGCTGGCTGATTCAGGGCCTGGATCTACTCCGGGCAGCTGAGCTTCAGCAGCAGTGCTGGGGCTGGAGGTTAGCAGCAGGTCATAGATGGGGCTTGCAGCTGCTGAGCTGCCTTGCTTTCAAGTGTATTTTCAAGTACTGTGCCTAATGGGACTCCCTGTGCTCCCAGGGCATTTCCTGCTGGTTGTTATTCCAGAGGTGCCAGCTGTTAAGATAACAGTTCTGGTTGAAATGTGTTTTGGAACATGTGTTTATGGGAATGGGGCACATGCATGTTAGAAGAATGTCAGAATTCCTATATCTATTTCTATGGCATGGCTGCTCGGGGTTAGTTACGTCTGAATGTCTTTCTAGTCTTAACAGGCCTTGTATTTTCCAACATACTTTTTCCTACACAGCAAGTAGTTTTCCCATAGATTTTTAGAGCAGCTTGGTAGAAATGGGTTGTGCCATGGTAATCAACGCAGACACAGTTATACATATGTAGGGTTGAGGTTTAGACTTTGTGGTTTCTTTTTCACTAGAATGTCTATGCAAGTACTCTTAATTTTTGTGTTTTGTTTTAAATCTAATAGGTGTGAAGTAGAAAGCTGGACTTGTTGATAACAGTGTGTGGAACTTGTATTTTTTTTTGTTTGAAAAAAGGTAGAAAAAAGATACTCAGAACATTAAAAGAGATGCAGACTATATATGAATTGAGAATAAGTTCAATGCTTGCATTCATATTTCAAGCAAGTGTACCGGGTCACCGATAATAATGTTCTTAACCTAAAGCAGCATTTTAGTAGAGCACTTTAGAATGTATATAAGGATAAAATACTCCTGGAGTGCAGTCAGTGATAGTAATGGAGTTTTAGTTCAGTTAACAGTGTAGCTTGTGCTCAGGTAGCAAAATAAATTGTTGTTTGCCCCAGGCTTATGCATATCTCCCATTGCACCGACGTTATTATTTCAAGTAGAAGTCTCAGCATAAAAGGAATGGGGAGTACCAGTACAGAGCACAGGTAGATGCAGTCTCTGCCTTAGTTCAAGGTAAATTCACATAAATGTAGTTTATGCATTTGACCTAATAAAACGGAACCTTTGCAATTAGATAATTATTTTAGTGGCAACTTATTTGAATCAAGTGACTGGTTTTCAGCTTAAAGTACTCCAAGTGTAGAGCTACACTATGGAATTACAGTTAATGACAGTTAGGAGCATGAGTGTGGCTTAGCACTTACGTTTTCAAGATTCATAATTATTTTTTATTATAAGCTTCCAATTCTGGCTCGTGGCTGGGCTGGTACCTTCTAACCTGTCAATGTATGGGTAGTTGTGTGGATGTTTTTTTTGTCTTTGTGATGGTAACAAATACATTGGTATCCTTTTCCTCTTTCCTCTTCCTCTGCAACCTGCTGGTATCTGCTCTGGGATACATTTCCTGTCTGTCTTCATGCTTCATTTGAACATTTCTGTTTTAGTGTTATGCCCTTGTCCCTCTTGCTCTCTGTGACAGAGGTGATTCTCTCGCTTGCTGTTAACCTGGGTAAATGAAACCTGCTGCTCACAGAAGACCCTGTAATGGGGACTTCTCTTTATGCAGAGTTCTTCTCCCACCTTCACCCATCACTTCATCACTGTTTCATGTCTCCCAACTGGATCATCAGTATACCACCTAAAACCCTTTTATTGGTTCTTCCTCCTTCCTTCTCCTCCGTGTGTCTTTGAGCACATCAGGCTGGGTTTTGGACTGGAGGAGTCAGGATGTAGTCAGCGAAATAAGATCACGATGTCTTTCCCTTGCATTCTGCTTATGTGAGGGCTGTTTGATGGGGCAGGGAGACAGAGCTTTGCTTTTTCATGGGAACTGAGTGAGGGCACGGATCTTCTTCATTTCCTTGTCTGTTTTTGGTTTTCCACTCGAAGTAACTCCCGTGAAGCTGAACAGTTTGTCTCAGATTGTGATACGCACAGCTCCCACACAGAAATATTCTATTTGTATTGCTTGCATGGAGCTGGGTAGTGCAGTGCTGTTGGGGCATATTGCTTCCACCTTCACTTTGAATTCAAAACCAAAAGCGCTGCTCAATCCTATATGAGTTTATTGGGACATTTTGCTGCATGAAGTTGCCACAGTTGTTATGCTGTGGGGAGCATACTCCTCAGTAATCAGTGAAAGGTGAAATATGGGGAACTGTTTTAGGCTGGGTTTGATGGGAACTGTGTTCCTTATGTAGAATCCTTGCCCTTCTGGCAAGTATGCATGGGAGTACTACTGTGTCTTTTCATGTTGTTTTGTTCTTTCTTTTTTCTGTCCAGCTTTTCACAACACTGAGCAAGGCCACACTTGGGCGACATAGCAAGTTGGATGAGGAAACAGAGCTGTTAGGGAATTGTCCTTCTACCTTCTAAATTGCCCCACCTTTGCCCTTCCTTCCCACTTCTCCCTAACTCCCTCCAACCTTTCTTTGGTTTTCTTTATGCTGTGTCACTGTTTTCCAGGGCCATCCTTCATTTATTTAGGGCTGTTTTGGTGGCGAGGTTATAAAGTCCTTGCCAGCAAGCTGTGCTACTTAAAAGTCCTTGTCGGACTGTTCCTTGACTCTGATACTTGAGACTTCTGACGCTTTGTGTTTTTATTTTGTTTTTTTATTATTATTTTTTGGTTGTTCAGTTGGTCTTCGGTCACTGATATTGCGGGGTAGAATGTTTCTAACTGCTGGTGGTTAATTGAAAAAGTTAAGTCTGTTTTCCTTTTCCTTTGTTCTCAGGTTCCCAGCCAGAAGGCTTTAGCACGATGAGAAGGCCACATCTGTCAAAGGGCAGTGTCAGCGTGGCCGTCCTGGGACGGAAGGACTGAGACGGCAGAAGGATCACAATTATTTGGGCAGACTGCTTTTGACTACTGAGAAAATCTGCTGTGTGGTGGCGGTGGAAGAACAGGACGGTCCTTCCTGCTTGTTCTTGGTATCCAGTGTGACCAAGTGGGGTCACCATGAATGTGACAAGTTTATTTTCCTTCACCAGCCCGGCAGTGAAGAGGCTGTTGGGGTGGAAGCAAGGGGATGAAGAAGAAAAATGGGCAGAGAAGGCTGTTGATGCACTAGTGAAAAAACTAAAGAAGAAGAAAGGTGCTATGGAGGAGCTGGAGAAAGCATTAAGCTGTCCTGGTCAGCCCAGCAGCTGTGTCACAATTCCTCGGTCCTTGGATGGCCGGCTTCAGGTTTCACACAGGAAGGGGCTGCCACATGTCATCTACTGCAGAGTGTGGCGCTGGCCAGACCTGCAGAGCCATCATGAACTCAAACCACTGGAATGCTGTGAGTTTCCTTTCGGTTCAAAGCAGAAGGAGGTTTGCATCAATCCCTACCACTACAAGCGGGTAGAAAGTCCTGGTAGGTTCTTCCTTGTTTCGTACCTTATCTAAACAGTGCAAGGTATGGCAGTTCATCACGTGACTCATCAGCTTAAGTAAACAGAAGTAGCTGTTTGCACACGTCAGATTTGTTCTCTGCAATCTATCTGGATATAAGCATTGATTTGCAGTTCTCCCTTTCACAGGGTGAATACTTGACATGTGTGAATGCATTTTGTCGCTGCACAGCAGCGTAGTCTGTGCATGTGCCTTAAGTTGCTGGATCTATTGCCTCCTGGTTTTGTTGGTTTGAGGACTGGTTGTGTATGAAACACGGCAAGCTAACAGGATGGATGGCAGTGTTCTGTGGAAAAGAAACATTCTGATACAGTCTTACTGTTACTGTTTCTCTTCTATGGATTCTGTTCCTTCACCCTGCAGGAGATATTACTGTCTTTAAGTTCACCTACAACTTTGGCCTTTTGAAGTCTGTGGATTTTTTTAGGCTACGGAGTATACCCTCTCAACCTGAAGCTTTGACAGTGGGAGTTTTTCTGAACACGAGGTTTTACCTTCAGTTTTTCTGCAAGTGGAGTTTGTTTACCCATTACCCATTTCCATGCTTTGACAAGTGCAGCCTGTTCTCTGTCTCCTCTTCAAGGGCCAAACTACTTTTTAGTAAATCTGTGCTTAATTTGCTTATGTGAGTTCGTTTTCAGGATATTTCCAGGGACAAAGATGAAATGTGCTTAAATATGTCTCTAGTTACTTGTGAGGTTGTACAGGGACATCTGCAGAAATACACTGCAGGTGTGAGTGGGCTGTTCTTTAAATTTAGGAAATCTGTCTGCGTTAGGCACTTTATAAACTGTGAAGCTGTTTCTGCAGAATGGCGTGGATCACTTAAGAACTATGGTGGAAGTGACATTGTTAGCAGATTGTTTTCCTGTGCGTGGAAATTGCATTTATCTTGGATCCACAACACATAGTGCATATCTAGTTGGTAAATATTTCCCTTTGGTGTGTTAGTATTAGTTGGGAAATCATGTGTATGACACCCATAAGGTTTGCCTCTTATGCAGCAGGTGGTTAAACAGAGGAGCCCTCTGCACTGGAGAAAAAGGAAAGGAAGGAGTTTTAAAAACTTTTAATGATTGCGTGTTAAATGGAAGTGGGACAATAAAATAAATAGTTCACACTACTAGCTTTGTGCATGTGTCTGCACCAGGTGTGTATGTTCATTGTTTCCAAATACTGAAAACTAAGATTCCCTGGACGCCTACCTGTGCAGCCTGGGCTAGGGAGCTGCTTTGGCAGGGGGTTGGACTCAATGAGCTCTAGAGGTCCCTTTCAACCCCTACAATTCTGCGATTCCTGTTAAGTTGTTTTGGGGTAAGATAGAAATTTCCAGAGTTTGCGTAGTTACAGATTTTATTTTTTTTTTGCTGGGGGAAAAAAACAGAGTGACTTAATCAAGTTGAGATGGTAGCAATGAAATATTTTCCTTCTGCCACGTGAGTGAGTGCTCTTCAGGAAAAACTAGGTATTTCTGGTCATCTGCTTAGTAGGCAGCTTGGCAGTTTTCTTGTTTACATCAGGGCTAGAATCAGTTTAACAGAGCTGATGCAAGTATTTAATCCTCCAGAAGAGCAATATGCTGCTCTGACCAGCTGAGATTTTCTGGAGGGGAGTGCTGAACAGGATCTAGCTTCCATCAATGGGTCGTGGGGCTTCAGGTATAAAGCTGTGTGTGTGTTGGAGTCGCATCTTGAGAGTTTACAGTGGATTTTGAAATGCAGTAGTGGGGTCAAAGCCTGAAGTTTTTACTGAGGTCCCTGGCTGGGGTATGTGAAGGTGGCTTTTAAATTTAATAAACTATAGATGAATCATTGCTTTGAGGGATATTGCATGGAGATGAATGGGAGTATGTCGCTTTTCGTTGCAGGTGGCAACTGAGCTGCCATTTGGCCTAGAGATATGCACTTCATTAGTTATGACTTCTTTTCCTTTTCCTTTCCTGTTCTTTGTCCTCAGAGTGTCACTTTTAGCTTCACTTCCTGACAGTCACTCCTGAATTTGGCTAACCATTTTTCCCCATTTTTGTCTGGATGTTAAAAGACCATCATTGCTCCCTAAGTGCTTACACTTTGAGATTAACGGATAGGGGGAATTCATACATGAGTCATTGTTTCCAAGACCTTATGTACCTGAGCCGATATCAAAACTTGTGTTTCCAAGGTTATTACAACCAGGAGAGTTAGGATTGTACTTGACAAAATGAAACTGGAAGCTCAGTGATGCATTTGATGGGCACTCTGTGCAGGTTGTGCAAGTACAGTGAGAAATCTTGGCTCTGCCTGCCAGCTTGGTCCATGCTTAACTGCCTCAAACAGACCCCTCAGGAGCTGTTCTGTAGGATACTGCCTGGGATGAGATCAGTGTGCTCTGTTCACTTTGCTGTTAGTTGCCTCATGACTGGTATTTGTGTAAGTTCTGAGGAATGGATTAACGGTAAATCCTCAAATAGATAAAATCATGTAGTGCTTTCAGTTGGGTCATGAGTCTCACAGATGCTTTTTGTGTTTTCACCATGCCAAAGGGATGCATCCTTGCTTTTCAGCTTACAAGTATGAGCTTGGAAATCATTGCAGTTGGCATGCTGTAGTCTGTCTGTGAACTGCAGTGTTACACCTGAATGCAAGGGAGATTTTTCTCCACTAGCCAGGCTGATGCTGGGAGGCTGAAGAGAGAACTGCCTGGAGCTTCAGAGCCTCCGAGGCGTCTCTGACTGCTGGTATCCAGCAAGAGACTTGGGTGCGATTCTGTGATATGATTGTAACACCTCACCTGATGCAGAGGCTCTGTGCAGGCACAAGCACCCATCTGGTCGCAAAAACTAACCAGAGAGAAAACTACTGTTTTGAGATGCCATCCTCGAGCAGTTCCTGCATTGGGCTGTGCCAGCACAGCTATCTCTGTGGCCTTGTGCTGAAGCAGCCCAGCTGTGATTTGTTCCCATCCCACTGCTGCTTTATCTCCTGGCGTAATCAGGGTCACCCAAGGGCTGCAGGAACACCCATGCACCCGCAGGGCCTTGCATCTGGCCTGTGGGTGGGAGCGGAGGTGGTGGGAAGCAAGCTGGCCAAGTGAAGGCTGTTTTGTTGCTGAGAACAGGAACACGATCTCATACCAGGGTTACATATTTTCTGGAGATATGTTACAGTAGCTTGACTGATGCTGTTTCATAGATCTGTTGTTGGGAGCAGAATTACTTCTGGTGCAGGAGTGGCTGTAGTTAATGGCTGTGAAATTTATTCCTTTGTCAAGGCAAAGCAAAGTTTCTAATTAAGGAGGGCAGGGTCTCAGTTTGATGCCTTTTAAAAACTGGTGCAGTCAGCTAAACTGGAGTACTTGTGTGGCTGAATCTGCTTTTTCTCCTTGGTTTTAGCTTTTGGCTTAGAGATACCTGGAGGCCAGGCTTCTGTACAATCTCCAAAGTTGAAAAAGATCACCCAGTCCAACTGTCCACCTGTCGCCAGTATTTCCCCACTAAACCATGTCCCTCATGATATGTTGCAAAGGAGGCAAAAAAAGTGGTTAAGATTTCTTTTATGCTTCATGTGTGGAAGTTGTTGATGGTGCAGAGTATTTTACGTAGGGTATGTGCAAGCATACAGCTGAATGGTATTTTCTGAGGATGGCATGTGTCCAGAATGTGCTGGTATCTTTGGGGTCAGGCTCAGGAGGAGCCTGCTTTGCATAGATCTTAAGCCTGGCTTGGGAAATGTACTTGTTATGCTTTGGTATTCATTTCTGGAGATGATAACTAATACTCCACTATTCTTGAATCAGGCAGTGCAGGGGAACAGTAGAAATGCTCTATCAGAACCAGCTGGTCTGCCTTCAAAAATACTGCGCTTGCGTTCGTCAGCCGATGAACTCTTCTGCTTTGGATGCCTGTGTTCTGCAGTAGCAGGATGAGCAGTGGATGCTTATTTGTGACATGGATGAATACATTGTCTGAATGGCTGAATTTTTAATTTCGCCCGAGGATTGTATTCCATTCCAATATAGACATGAATTTTAAGTAGATGTCTGCCTCAGTAAACTTGCCTTCAGAGGCAAGAAGCATTTAACTTAATTGTAGAGGTGCTTTTTGCCACAAGAACAGACCAAGTCCATCCCTGGGCTCTGAGAAGAGCAGTAGATATGTCGTTCTGTTTTTGCTCCCAATGCTGACTCCTTGCCTGTGACTTGAACCTGACTGCTCTCATGTTTGTCTTTGATCTTCTCTGCTCTTTGCTCTGAATGTATCTGTCAGGCTGCACACCTGATTGTGTGCACCAGAGGTGTAGAAGTAAACTTAAAATGGTGGAAACCCTGGCTAAGGCAGGTTGAGATGTGTGCAACCCAGGAAGTAGATGCTCCACAGGGTGCTGTTGCTGCTCTGATACTCAGCAGAAGAAAAATATGCTTGAAGGAGCTTTCTAATGCCACTTGAAATCATACAGATTGTGAATAGTTGTGTGATTATATGTGCGCTTGTGTGCTCCTTCTCCATGAAGGTAGTGCACCAGAAAATGAAATGGGTCCATTAGTCCAACCCAGTCTTGTTCCCTGGTTCCAGATCACTGTGTATGGAGCTGCCATACCAAGCCATTACCTGTTAGATCACCACAATGGGTGCTCAGGCTCCAGATAAGCAGCAGGGCTGAAATCCAGCGTGCTGCTTGTGGCTCTGGCTGCTTCCGCAGGCATCATCAAATGGGCAGAGGCTGTAATTCCTTCAGGTCAAACAGGGAAGCAGGACGGAAAACGGGGGGTGAGTGGCAGTTCCCTGTGGGACTGCCAGCTTGCCTGGGCTTCCAGGGTTCCCAGGGCCTGCATGGCCCCTGCACCTGGGAGGACCGGAGGCGGCAGGAGGGTCTGCGGCTGCTTTCCGGCCAGATGGAGAAGCTTTGATGGCCAGGGCTCGGGGGAGCTGGGGACCAGCTGTGTGCAGTGCTCCCCCACTGCCTGGCCTTCTGGAGGCTGGTGCTGGATAAGGGGGGATGCTGGGAGCACAGAGAGGAGCCCTGTGTCGGGAGCGTAGGGGACGGAGAGAACTGAGGGGGGTGTGAGGGGTGGGAAGTATTAGAGAAACAGGTCAGCAGCTGATTTGAGACAGAGATCCAGTTTACAAAATAACCTACAAAACCAGTTTACAAAAATTCCCCCTTTATTCCCATAGCAGGTAGCAGGGTTTATGCACCTTGGGAGGCTCAGGGGCATGTGAGCAGGGGGTGGCATCACTGGTAAGTTTTGCCTTATTGCTACATAACCCTGCTGCTGGGCACAACTCTAAAAATAGCGTGCTACAACAGGTGGGTACAATTATAAGGTGGTTCCCCAAAATAGTAAACGACTGCCAGTTTATTTGGCAAGGACTGTGAAACTTTCCTCCGTCCAGTTTTGCAGAATTCACTTTTAGAATTCCCCAGCAGAACTGAAATAAGGAGACAGAAAGGAGGGGGATGGCCCAAGGTTTTTTTCTTTGCCCAGCCTTGGAAAAGAGCTGCAGTAAAGGGACAGAAGCTGTCAAGAAGGATGTTAGTTTGTTTCTTAGTATTTTTAATTAATGAGCTCAGATGTTTCTTCTGACTTAGAGGAGCAGACTTCCATACTTCATCCTGTTCAGTAGGATGGTGACCGTGGTTTTTGTACAGGTAATTTGAACTCTGCTCTGTGTAAATGTCTAACTTAATGCACACTGTCACACTGTAACTTTCTCCTGTACTTACTCCTGTATCAGGAGTGCTTCTTGCTCTAAATCAGCTTACAAGAGCTCCCTCGCTAATGTGCATGTGAGTAGTGCTAAATTCTGAAATTGGCCTTGACAAATGTCAGTTTAATCAAAATGTTACCTTATCAGAGCATCCGCAAGTAAAATCTAATGTTAGCTGAATATTGTAATGCAGGAAATGTACTAATGTTACTTGCCAAATGCATTTGGACCAGATGTCTGATGTAAAAGTAAAGTCAGTGAAGCAACAACTGTGCCTTTTTTTTTTTTTTTTTTTTTTTTTTTTTCCCTTTTNTTTTTTTTTTTTGTCTTTTTCCCTTCTGTTTTTAAATACAGTTGCAACTGAAGACTGTGAAAGATGACAGATCATGCTGTGGGGTCTAGGGAAACTGCAAAATAAAACAAAGAGTTGAGAAAGCAAGAGAGCTCTGAGCTTTCTCCTGGAATAGGAAGAAGTCTGGAATGTTTGTCACCCAGCACAGAGTGCTGGACAGCTATTACTGAGCCTTTTCCTTTGCAGCTACTAGAACATAGGTTTGGAGCAACAGCCCAAAAGGCTGGCAGCTCTGCTTCAGAAAGAGCAGCAAAGCTGTGCTGTGCAGCCCATGGCACTGTCTGTTTCAGCCAGGAGGTATTGTAACAACACGGAGTAGCGAGATCCACGGGGAACTGCATTTGCCACAGCAGTAATTATTTTTAACCAAGAGTAAACTTGGTCCTAAGCGTAGGTGTGTAAGTGTCTTTGTATGTGAGAACTTGTCCTCTGGTCAAAAAAAAGAAGTTCAATTTTGCCAGGTCTTGTTTGAGGCAACACAAGGAAACCTAATGACATGAAAACGTTTCTTTCTGCTTGTTGTTTTATTGTTTACAAGCAAGACCTTGGCAAGACATGTCATTCAGTGAGCCTCAGTGACTCGTTAATGCAGGAGGCAGCACGCAGAGGTGAGCGTGGAGCTGGGTGTGTGCTCGTACCTGCTCTGTTCCCACCGTGGGACTGGCTGCTTGCTGGGGTGCCACAGCCTGCCCCTGGCCTCAAAGGCAGGAAACTGAGGCAGGAGTCTCCAGAAGCATTGAAATTTGTTTAACATTGCTGCTGTGCTTCTGGGATTCTTTTTTCTTGTGTGTGTGTGTGCACTGGTTTGGTGTTTTTTTTCGTTGATTCTCTGACTTCTTCCTTCTCCACTTTGTCTTTACAGAAGGATCTATCAAGAGCATTGAGTGAGACTCGTGTTTTCATGCCTTTCTCCAGATAGTCCCTTCTGCTGTGAGAGGATTTCCTTCCTTCTCAGCATGCAGTTTTATTTTCCCCGTAAAACATGAGTAACTTTACATAAATTCATATGCAAATAAAGCCATATGATACTTGCAAATTAAAGTGCACAGTCTAATGATAGTGCCCCCAGGGGCTGAAGGCCCTGTTTTGGTCTAAGGCTGCACAAACACTTGTACATAACGTGCACCCACCAAGTCATCATGATTTTTATGGGCAGAGTGGTTGAAACTGAAGCAGCAGTTGCTCATCTTTTTTTTATTTATTTGGTGAAGCTAGGAGAAATAGTGGAATTTACTTTGGAAAGGGTGATCAGAGCTCACTTTCTTATGTGGGGCTCCTTGAAATATTCCATTATTTGTTTTTGGAATTTCCAGACATGAAAAGAGAGATCCCTACCCAAACCTTTGTGTAACAAACCCATGAGGGAAATTAGCTGTCGTTTGGACTTGTGTAAGGCAAGTGAAAATAAGGTACTTGAGAAGTACGGCAGGTCATTTGGTTTGAAATAGTTTTTTTTATAGAGAAGCTTTAAAAATTAAATTGTAATCGTAAATCGATGACTTTTTATCTTTGCTGAAATCATTATCTCTGGAATGTGAAATTAGAAGAAAAAGGAAAACCAAGAAAGTGTTGAGCATAGCACACTTGCTTGTTTTCTAAGAATGGGATACAGAGAGTAGAGGTCAGTAGCTTTCTTCAAAGGCCACTGTAACGCTTTCATAAAAGCATTTCTGTCTTGGTGGCGATGGTTGGAACATTTATCTGAACAGCTCAGTTGTCTTTGGTCTATATTCTGTGTTTTTGGTGTTCTTGGCTCTTAGATGAAATAGCCCTATGGGTGAAATTGCCCTTTAGCTGTAATTTCTTTAATACAGCTCCGCTTGTTTGGTGCCGGCAAACTCTGAGTACAATTTGCATGTTTAAAAACAAGCTACGTAATTCCCAGGCTGTCTCACTCTGCTGACAGATACAGATTCTCTTCTTTGCTACAGTGCTGCAAATGTACTCAGCTTGACTTCCAGGGGGGTTACCTAACTCCTCGGCCTTTAGTGGTCGTGCTGCTACAAGTAGGCATGTCTCAGGGCTGGCATCCAGGTGCACGTTTGGGGCAAGATTTAGACACAGCTTAGCCCCAAAAACCTTTTAATCAGCTGTTTGAGACAGTGCACTGTTACAGCAGTGTCCTGCAGAGATCCCTGCAGCGAAGATGTGCCCTAACTCCTTGCTTTAGAACAACAGATGTGTTGGCTTAGCACAGGATAACTCCAGTGTGCTTCTCCCCTTCAATTATACGTCTTCCTAAAGTTTGGCAGCTGCTGCAGAGATCAGCCTCCTCCTCTGCTGCACTGAGCCATGGTAATTTGTTATTCTGTATGGCTGAGGGCTGCAACCTGACCAGAAGCTCGCTGCCTTACAAGGGGGAAGGGGAACAAGAATGATATGCATTCCCCTTCAAACACTGAATTCCTGGCACCCATTCCTACTCGTGAACCACCCAGTCCCACTCATCTTCACTCTCGGGTGGGCAGTGTTCAGATTAACTCCTCGGTGACGCCTGTGGGAGCAGTGAGGCTACCAAAAACCCTTGAGCCCCAGAGAGATCAGGTCATGGCAGGGAGTGGTTGTCTCAGGGTCGGACTAATAGCGGTGCTGTAGACTCAGTCCCACCTGATGTGGCCTTCAGGGCTTTTTTATCCTCATCTAAGTTTCATATGCAGAAGAATGTGAATTAGGGACAGTGCTCACGTATATTCTGCAGTGATGTTTTTGAGGCTGTTTAGGTGGTATCAGTACTGGCTGTATTCTTCTTCCCTTCCTCCCCTTTCTGCATGTACTTTGAAGGAGCTGGCATTTAATTATTTTAGCCTGAAGGAGTAGTGGGAGGAAAAGCACAGGGACGGTTGGGAAGAGAAGATGCGTTCTTGTCTTGAGTCCTTCTGAACTTTGAGAACATGCATATATACCTTGGGAAAATGGGCACTGCTGTGTTTTAATTACAGAAAACATACAGAAAATATCCTGCTCTCCAGCTTTTTTTAAGCGCTATAAATTGTATGGCTTCCTGTGATGTCATGCGTGTCATTGTTTAATGTGAGACTGGGGATGGGAAAGGTAGGTGAGATACTTTCTGCACAAATGAACTTTAGAAAAGTTAATGGCTTGACCTTCATCCGCAGGAAAGGAAGAGATAGGAAAGATGTGTTTTTAATGCTCAGCATAGTAAGGAAGAATCATAAAGACAGGAAAGGGGAAATACTTTTTAACACATGATCTCATTGTTACTTTTTTTTCTCTTGTAATTTATGAGTCCAGCAGATGTTGACCATGACAGTTGAAGTATTGCTTGACCTTACTACAAAAGGGCTGTCAGGCTTAACAGAAAGTGTTGAATTTGGAGGGATCCTACTATTCAGAGAGAGTGGGTCTGACATTGGCCATGTTGTGGTTGAGGGGATTTATGCTGTCCAATTCAAATGTTTTTGTTTTTTTTTTTAATTTTCTGGATTTTTCCAGTGCCCTGTGAGAACGGTTGCATTAGAGACAATTTGAATTTGGACCTAGACCTTAGGCCTGGTCTGTGGGTGTAGTGATATTGGGGCACTCTTAGATCCTTGGACACTCTGAATGCTTTTGTATAAGCAAAGCGCTGGAAGAGTAAAAGTTCCTTAATGCATCTGTTTATCAAAATAATGTTGGCCTTTGTTTTGTTTTTACTATCAGTTTGTAATTCATCTTACAAAGAAGCACCTTCCTTAATTGAGTGATGCAGTTCTGTTTGTGGGGGCTTGTCCTGTGTATGTGTTCCTGCAGCTGCTGCCTTTGTCCTGCCTGGTCACCAGGTCAGGAGATGGGGCAGGAACCTCAAGAAGAGGCTGTGGCATCCTGGCTTCGTTTGATGCTTTGTGCTTTTTGGCAACCTCCCTTGAAGGCACCCGGGGGGCTGCCTGGTCCCATGTGGCTGTGTAGCTGGGAAATAGGTAGTGAAGGGTGGCAGGCAGGTGTGGAGGGCTCTAACTTATTTCACTTCCTTGTGCATAGGTTGCCTGTGTAGGCTCTTTCTTCTCTCTCCTCTTTCCTCCGTAACCTGCCAAATCTCTCAAACAAGATGAGCTTTTAATCTTTTGAGCAGCTTGAACTTCACTGCGAGGCATTTAAAGGTAGAAGATGAAGTGTTGGAAAAAGAGCTGATTCTTTTATCTTGGCATAGCTGGTATCGTGTTCATATTCCCAGTTAAAGAGGCCTTTGTTTCCCACAGCTGAGGAGGCCTTGGGAGTGTGGGGAAGCCAGCAGTTTGTGAAGTGTTTCTCTGATCTCGTAGTAGCATTTATGTGGAACTCAATGTCTGCTCAGTTGTTTTTATTTTGTTTTTATTATTTTTGAAACGTATAACTTTATTTGAATTGCATTTGTAAGCTGACCATTTCAATTCTCTTCTGTAAGAGCATAGCCTAGGTTAAAAATATAACTACGGCTGTAGTTATCAGGCTCAGTGCAAGGTCTGTGTAGTATTAGTATTGTCTTCAGGAAAAAAAAGAACACGTCTGTCCTTATTAGCAAGGTTTGGGTTACAGGTCGTTATACGATTAGTGAGATCACAAATCAAGTAGAACTAAGTGGCTGTCACCATCATGCTGTGGCTACTTCACAGCATTTCTCAGTGTGGGGGGGGAAAACTGCACTGCTGAATTGCTGCTTGTCCTTGGATCTTCCCCAGCCCTCTGTAAAATCAAGCTCTGGTCTGATAAGCTGGGTAGCTAGCACAATCACTATAAATTTAAGCTGTGCAGTAACTTGGATATAAGGAAAAGAGTTCTTGCTTAGACGTGTTCTGGATTCGACTACTTTGTTTTTAAGCCAGATGTGAATTATGCCTTAGGGGATGAGGAATGTTTTTTCCAGGTATGACCTGGTCTTTCAGTACCGAGTCTCTAATGCCGTTGCTTTGTCCTGCTTTCTCCCTTCAGTTCTACCTCCAGTGCTGGTTCCAAGGCACAGCGAGTACAACCCACAGCACAGCCTCTTGGCTCAGTTCCGCAACTTGGGACAAAATGAGCCCCACATGCCACACAACGCTACTTTCCCGGACTCTTTTCAACAACCTAACAGTCACCCGTTCCCCCATTCGCCAAACAGCAGCTATCCAAACTCACCTGGAAGCAGCAGTAGCACCTACCCGCATTCTCCAGCCAGCTCAGACCCAGGAAGCCCTTTCCAGATGCCAGGTATGGTCAACTTCTGTGACTTGTGAGATGTGAAAATGCAGTTGTGCTTAATAATACTTTATTATCAGCCAATGCTTGTGTTGAGCAGTAATCTTCAGGTAATGAAGACTAGGTAAATGTTTGGTCTCTTGTAATAATATTGAGGTTTTGCATATGCTTCCTCTAGAACACAGTTCAAATGTTACAGGTAAAATCTTCTGGGACGGAGGGATTCCAAATCATGGATATTCTCGGGAAATGGTTTGACAGTGTATCCCATAGGGTATAAAACTTAATGCACTAGAAGAGTAATGCTGTGGATCATTCTTGCTTAGGAAAGAGATAATCACAAATTCAGCACAGAGCTGTAGTTCTGCAGGAGGATGTTTCTCAAGGGGATCATGCTGCTGCTACTTGATAGGATTTTTTCACATACTGATGTAATCTCAAAAAACAAATATATGTCAACTGAAAAACAATTCCTTCAGGCTCTGAAAAAAATCTTGAGACTGTTCTTAATTCCTGAATTCAAAGAATGAGCAAGCTTTTTTTGCTGAACTGTTTATAGAAAATTGTGTGAAGCTGTCATTACTGTTACTATTTTTATATTTGCATATAGAGTTGTTAAAAATGCTGCAGAAGCTGCTCACGAGGGATCTCTCAACCTAGATGTTAAGGACTCTGTTACATCCTTGTGGATGTTCTGTTTGTGTGTTTTCTTCGGAGGCTGTAGGGAGAGCATGTGTAAACAACAGCGGTGTGCTTGTGAGAATGTGCTTTCTGTTATGTGAAATTAACATTTAGAGATTTGTGCTGCTGATAGTTGTGTGAAGATGACTGAACATGCAGAGACAGGAGGGAAGGAAGAAGAGTGGATACATCAGGTAGTGGTTTGGTTTTTGTTGTTGTTTTTTAAATGTGAAAGGTTGCAGCAGAAACAGCTGTCTTGCTTCTGCATTCTCTTTTGTTTTAAATGTGACCAAAACATGAGCAGTGTGGTTGGGCCTCTTCCAAATGCCTCTCTAACAGGAAGGTCTTCCTGAATGTTGTCCTGTGGAATCTTGCTTGATTTTGAGAGGTCTGTTCTCTCCGCACCCCCATAAAGACAAGTCATAGGCTGCAGTGAGGAAATGGATTTAGAAGAAATACAAGATTCTGATGTCCTTCATGCTTAGTTCTGCCCAGCTGTCCATCTAACGCTGCTAGGGAAAGAGGAGGCTGAATATTGAGAAAATACAAAAAAAGGAGTCAAGATGGTCAAGGTGTGGTCAAGATGGACTGAAAATCTTGACCATTTTCTAGAAACTCACTGATTTGTTCCTTACGGTGTTAGAATCTTGTTTCCTTGCCTGTGCATCTCTAACATTGTACTTGCATGTGCACCAATGTCCAAAGCTTATTAGAACAAAGGCTTTTAAACTCCACTGTGGACTGCTAAGCTTTTAAAGTAGTCCCGTTCTCGTTTTCGTCTTTTCCGTGCTGCTCACTCCTCTAAAAAGGAAGTGAACTAGCAATGTACCAGCCAGCGTTAGACATGAAGCTCTCAGCTTAGAGATCAGTGGTATTGTTCTTCTGCCTTTTCCTGATGTTAAATTGGTTTTCAGGATTTTGGAGGCTGTGGTAGCTGACAGTCAGTGATGGAAGTAAATGTGGGATGAGCAGCAGCAGTGCTCACCGGAGGCGGTCTAACCTCAACTTTTGCAGCAAAGGGACTAGTAGGCACTGGTCAAGGGCTTCTCTTTTACATGTACCTCTGTGATTGCTCAGAAGGAGAAAACCCTTTGCTTTCCTGCAAAGTGGTGCCATTGGCAGCTTCCTGGAGCTGCTGGGGAGCTGTTAAGGAAGCAAAGCAGGCAGCTGCAGAGCAGCACAAGTACCTGCCTAGTGTGCTTCAGACAGCGAAGTTACAGTGGGTTAGTGAGTATAGTCATAGAGCTTAGGATGGTTTTCGTGCTAGTGGTCCAGTGCTGAGCTGACCAGTGCAGCTAGTAGGAGATGGCAGCAAATAATTCCGGACCCAAAAGTTCCTTCTGGAGAATTTGGGTTCCTCAGTGCTTTCTGTTATTTCCTATCAAGGGAGATGGAGCTAATACTCCGTAGTAGTTGTGATAAAGCTAGTGACGTATCAGGGGTGTTTGCATGCTTCACTGAAGGAATCAAGCAAACAGAAAAACTGGAACTGAGAGCTTTCTGCTCCTACTCATGTTCACATTTACAGCATGCAGTATGTACTTCAGGCCTTTTCCTATGAGCTCTGTGAGTGCTAATGTCTGTGGTATTTTCTACTTGCCGAAGAGTGGACAGGCAGTGTAGCTAAGCTTTCTTTCCTGGTTCGATGGGGGAAAGGGACTTGTTTTTATTGTACTTGTGCTTGGTATGCATAGTAATTTTTTGCTTTCCTGAATCAAGGTCCATGATTGCTTCCTCAGGTTTCTGGTGAGTGGAAATTTATAGCTGAGTCAGACTGGAAGCATTTCCAGACAAACACTGTTTATGTGGGTATGCGTGTACTTCAAAGAGAAGTAAGGACTCATCTATCTTTATTTTTTCTATATTTAGCTGATACTCCTCCTCCTGCTTACCTGCCTCCAGAAGATCAGATGACACATGATACCTCCCAGCCAATGGATACCAACATGATGGCACCCGGAATCCACCCTGACATACACAGAGGAGGTAAAAACATTTCCTTCTCATCTTCTGCTTTGCTCCTTAAGAGTGAAATACTTTCAGAACTCTTTGATTACTTCAGTGTTGGACGCATATTGTTTATGGATATGTTTTGCTGTAGAAAAGAAAAAAACAAAACCATGTAGAAAGACCTTTCATTTTTCAAGTCAATAGTTATATGGAAAAAAAAAATACTACTTTTTAAAAGAAAATACATACTTTATTACTTTCTGCTGCCCAATCACGTTGTGATTAAGACTTTTATATGTCTCTATTTGGAAATTCTCCTGATCCCAGACAAGATCATTATTACAAAGTTGGACATTTTTGCATGCCATACTGAAATGGTACATGTGCAGGGAAAAAGCATGGGTTTATTGTACCTGTCCCTGCAGATGTCTAAGGAAAGGGTAGATGTAGTACTTCAGGACATGTTTTAGTGGGCACTGTTGGTGATAGGTGGACTGTGGGATTAGAGCTCTCTTTCAGTTTAAGTCATTCTATGATTGAAACAGTGTGGCTGGTTCTGAGTAGCATCTACTGAACTGTGGATGGCAGATAGGGTCAAATAGCTTTCTAAATGAAGACTTGGTCAGAGAATGGATGCTAATACTGTCACTGTGTAAATGCTCACAGACCTTTTTCCCAGGCAATACATGTCATATGCCAGCACATATAATAAGACTTCCTAATCTCATTGTGTTTGGGTTCTAAATGCAGCACTTACCTTGAAGTCCCTGAAGTGTATGCTCTGCTCTGTACAGTTAACATTTCTCCTGGTGATAAGAGTTTTTAAAAAAGTATTTATTTCTTCAGTTGTACCAGCACTTTTTGTTCCATTGTTGAGCCTGGAATGACAGCATGTGGTCCAAAATTCAAGGCTGTCTGCTGATGACAGCGCTGCAGGCTTTGAAAGCTACATTTGAAGAAGAATACATCCTATTGCTTTATCTGCTATGATGTAGAAATCTTTTTTACACATTGTTTTTTAAAGCCTTTTCAGTCAGCTGTGCTGCTGGGCAAAGGATTTAGTGTATTCATCATGTTGTGAGAAATAGCCCCTTTAGAGAACAAACTGACTGACACAGTTGCCGACCGTGCCAAGAAAGAGCAGTGAGCTCAGTGCTTTGCCAGAATGATTATAAAGATCACAAGCATACAAACAATCTAACTATTGTTTGATTTTTGTGCTTGTTTTGTTGCTAAGCTTAATGTCTGGTTTCAGGAAGTATATTTGCACTCTTTAAACAATTTGGATAGCTTCCCTGGTAACCTATTTGCTCTGCGTGGAATGAATTTTGCATGTGATAAAGCCCATCTGTGGAGCATTTCCAGTACTCTGTGATCCAGTGTGCCGTGCACACACAGTCCTTGCCGCTGCTGAAGGCCTGAGTGCTTTTATAAGAGTTTATGCCTCACTGCTAACTTCTGCATGTTTATCCTTCTTAAAACTCCACATTAACATAATTCTTCTATTACTCGAATTAATAAAAAGTGAGAAGAAACATGAGAATCATTCTCTTAATACTTAGCCATTGCAAATGAAAATACTGTCCGTTTCTCCCTCTTAGTAGTTGAGTACAGTGGATTCTCATTTCTACCTCTTCAGTTAAAAGTCAATAAAGCAAAGCCAAGTCAGAACCCTTGCTGTTGTATGCTGCTGTTTGTGTGTATGCATTTATACACAGACAATCTCTCCCTATATACAGACTGTAATTTCACTACATTAAAAAAAAAATCAGCCACGGATCATTAAAGATGAGGTGTTGTTTTTTTTTTGTAAACCTACTGCAGCATTTTTGTTGCAAGCTTTTAGAAGCATGTTTTTCATGGTGATTTGTTAGTCTTAAGAGCTTTGACTTAACAAGCTGCATCCTGTCAATGAAGTTGGGTAATTTCCATTGTTGGCCCATGCTGGGAATAGAGAGACTAAGTGCACCTGCTCTGCATGACTTAAAGCAAATGTAAGGAAGTTAGTATGAAATCTGTGTGAGAGAGATATGATTCATTCTGGAAGAATGGCCAGCTGGCAAGATTTCTTCCTGACTTTTGAGAACTGTTATAAAGCTGCAGCTTTGCTAATTGCTGGCATCTTCATGTGAGTTTGAAGTGTAGTAATCTCTTACTAATAAGTATTCCATGGCTTTTGATTTTTTAACAGCGATGTGAGGATAGAAGGTGCTAGGGTATCAAAGACTAGCTCCATTTTAGCACTGTTTTAAGAGAGGTATTGATGAGATGTAGGCATTGTACACAAGTTTTGCGCAGTAAAGTAGGATGTGTCATCCTGCTTTCTACTGTTTGCCACTTTTTATATCTGATATCTAATGCTCATTCAAGGGGATTTTGGTTTTGTTTTTGCATATCAGAAAAATCACGATGTGTGAAGAAAGGAAAATATGAACACTGGGCTTAGTTGACTGACTTCAGTGAAGACTTGGGGTTGGGAGTAGGAATCTTCGGACAGAGAAACAAGCTTTCCTGTATTACTAATCTTATTTCCATTTCAGCACTTTGGCCTGTAGTTAGAGCTGTAATCTGCTGAGCTTTTATCTCAGCAGCAGGTCCAACTGTGCTAGGCTGAGCAGGGAAGCAGTCTCTTCTATTTGAAAGAAACCACATAAAGGAACCACATCCCTTTGCTAGCCTCCTTTTATTTGGAGACAGTTTAATAATTTGTAGCTGTATCTGATACTTGAAAGGATACATATTGGGTGGAGACCTCTGAAGAAGCCTGTGCTGTTGGACGCCCAATGTGAAACTGCTTTTGGTAAAGACGTTCCTTATCTTGAAGAAGTTTTTCCCAGTGCAGAGTCACAGAGGTCAGCTCAAGGCTTCCATGTGTTCCAAGCGCCTGATGGATAGAAGTTGCGAACCATGGGTGTCCTGCTGGCATTCTCCTTTGCTTAGGAGCTGTTGAGGAGGAGCATGTTGCTACTGTAGAGTAGAAAACTGTGTCTGGAGAAACCCTTGCTGTTACTCATCAATTATTCTGTTGGTGTACAGTTGCATGATTTGTACTGGTTAGCATTTGATGAATAAAAGGTTCACATTAAATAATATCTGCCTTGACTCAATCTATTCTGTAGTCCAGCACAGTTATTAGGATTGAGCGTTAACGGCCTTGATCAGCCATGGACCCCAGGTAGTTTGCATGCTCTGCAGACAGATACCAACCTCTTCTATTTCTTGAAGAAAGGTTACTGCAAACCCCAAAGGCCAAACAGTTGATCTGCTGACTCTGTTTTTAAGACAACTCTGTACTTGTTGATACCCGAAGCTATTATGGTCTCTTCTGTGGTTGCATGGTGCTGTTTCTCCTTGTTGCTATAGATCTTCTAAGTAAGAGTAATGGCTACTTTTAATTTTGTAAAGTGAACAAACAAACAAACAAACAAAAAAACAGAACAAAATGATATTGAAATATGATTTAATTTACTAGATTGGAAAGAAGGTCAGGCTTTACAATTGTAGTGTTTCTCTGCTGTCTGGGCCTGTGTTGTACCTTGTTGTAGAACGTGCAGCAGGGTTATTGGGGTACTGCTTGCGTTGTGCCCGGGAGCTTCTTACATTTTCCTATCGCCAGTGTTTTCTGCTTTGGGTCTTATGCAAGTAAATTTGAAGTGAAATTATTCAATTCTGTGTCTGTGGCAGTGAGAAGTTCAAAAATATCTCAAGATAGATGAGCCTTCGTTTAGCTGCAGTTGATTATCCAGATCATCTTTCAGTGATCTTCAGCCAAATGAATCTTTAGATCCTAGGCCTGTATTCCAGCACTGCTAGACTGTAACTTCGCCTGGTTGCTTTGCAGATGTTCAGGCTGTTGCTTATGAAGAGCCGAAGCACTGGTGCTCCATTGTTTATTATGAGCTGAATAATCGTGTGGGGGAGGCCTTCCACGCCTCCTCCACCAGCATCCTGGTGGATGGCTTCACTGATCCTTCAAACAACAAAAACAGATTTTGCCTGGGGCTGCTCTCCAACGTTAACCGGAATTCCACGATTGAGAATACAAGGAGGCACATTGGAAAAGGTGAATTTTCAATCTGTGTTCTTTTTGTGGGAGTTTCTTTGCGACTGTTTCCCCTTAGGCATGACAACCTCAGCCACTTGCTTCAAGAGCAGGCTGCTCTTCCCTGTATGCAGGGTACATGCTTCTTCAGAATGTTAATAAATGCACAGTGTTCTGGCCATGTCTTGTAAGTCATGTAATTTTCTTACCAGCTGTGTAATTGCAGGAAGATTTTATCCCTAGCCATTTTTTATTGCCCAAAGCTATCATAATCTTGATTAGTACAAGAGCTTAAGGCCTTTTGAAATGAAGTGTCTTGATTAATCTTGATTATTGGTAATGTGGAAATCCAAGTGATAGTTCTCGGCACAGAGTCTTATCTACCTTTTAGTTCTGACATAAATGAGGTAGCTAAGGTGTATTTAGAAGGGCGGCTTGCTAAAACAGGTTTTTTTTCAAATGCATTTTTAAAGAGGGTGGTGATAATTTCAGAGGGAATTTTGTGTTTCTCTTTTCTTCTATGGTTGCAACAGTGTCCAGCAAAAGAGAAAAGCTTCTGTTCTGTGTCTGACTTAATAGTGTCCTCTCGTCTGAGGGCTTGCCTGTAATACTACATGGGAATCTGATGTTGTCTCTGCAGTGGGTTATTCCTGCCAGATGCCTTATGTAGGAGCTTACGTTGTTTGTAACCTAAATTTTCTGAGAAGCTTGGGGGCTGAGCATGCCCAAGCAGTGAGTACGTGGTAAATGTCAATTGATTATCTTCTCCGTTCTTTGAGGAGAAAAGAATTGATACTGAAGGCAACTATTCGGTCAAAAAATCCCTTAGTCTGGAAAACCTTTCTTTAAACAAGGATGTGTGCAGCTCTCAGCAGTACACCGCACCTGTGCTATGCCACTCAACTCCTAACACTTCTTCCTTCTTTTCCTCCCCATTTATCTTAACAAGTATGAGGATATTTATTTAACACCTCATTCTTTTTCCCTTCAAAAGTAACCCAGCTGCAAGCAGAGTTCTGTTGAAGCACTTAACCGTATACGTACCAGAGTAGAACGGAAAAGACAAGGAAGCTGTTGAGCAAGTAAATGTATACAGTTAACGATGACGTAGAACTGTTAGTCTTTGAGGAAAAGTAGTAAATCCCATACTTGAAGGCAACCATAAATTGTTTTGATGATCAGATGGTGTTATGTGTTCCTGCACACGTACACACAGCTCACGTGACAGAGCACAGTTAAGGCTTTCTGACCTCAGTTCAGTTTTTAAATTGTGCATCTACTTCTTTGACTCGTTGCATTGTGGGAGATGAAAGGTTTAAGCAGCAGAGAATCCATTTCTAAAGCCTAAAGATAAGTTTTCTTGCTTTCTCAAAGCTTTCTGATTTGAGTCACCCTGAGAGCACATCTCCAGAGGTTCCCCATGGGGTGCTTTTTCAGGGTTTACTGCCATCAGTGGTGAGTGAGGGAGTGGGAAATAAGAGGAGTGAGGACTGTGAAGTTGGTAGGTATGTGCCCTCATTTAAGAGATGCATCTACACGTCACTTTTTAAAGTTTTCTGGAGTAAAAGCATTCAAGCATGCTGAAAGCAACCTCTCTGAACTTACCAAAGTAGCATTCAGGACTTCTATAGATAATCCAGCTTAGAGCTGCTTCCAGCCTATATAGTAGGGATTTTGCTCTCTCCTCATGCGTTCCCAATTATTGTCTTGTGTAAATATAGTGAAAGAAGACTTAGCTGGACAATCCTTCCAATGTACAGCATCAAAACTACTGCAGTACTTACTGATTTGTTGTTATTGAGTATGCAGTTGTTGAAAATGCAGCAATTACTGATTTTATTTTTTTTTCCTTACTTAGGCATACGTACGTCCATAACCATCCTTTAAATCTACTGGTGAAACAGAGAAATAAAAGTAGTTTTAAGTCGAACAGAGGATGGTCTGATGCACTATTAATGCTCATCTCTTTGAGTAGAAGCATATGGAAACAGACCACAAAAACCAGATGCTCAGTGTGCATTAATCTAACCTCCTCATGTCAACATTCTTTTCCCAGGTGTTCATCTCTATTATGTTGGTGGAGAAGTGTACGCTGAATGCCTCAGTGACAGCAGTATTTTTGTGCAGAGTCGAAACTGCAACTACCACCACGGTTTCCATCCAACCACAGTGTGCAAAATTCCCAGTGGCTGCAGTTTGAAGATTTTCAATAACCAGGAATTCGCTCAGCTTTTGGCACAGTCAGTGAACCATGGCTTTGAGACGGTGTATGAGCTTACCAAGATGTGCACTCTCCGCATGAGCTTTGTAAAGGTTCGTGAACATTTGCTTGGGGCTATTTTGTAAGCAAAATAGATTTTTATTCCTGCTGTGATTCTGAATCGTTGATTGCCTCCCTCCATTGACCTGTTAATAACTATTACATTTAAATATTTATGGAGTACTGTTCTTTAAGTGTAAGACATACCTTAACAAAGGTATTTACAATGTTGTCCATAGACAAAAATCCATCTGTTGATAACAGACTTTGAAAACTGAGGTGACTTGTAAAAGGTGTTTCTTCTCTCTAGTTACTTTCTGAAGCATTCCTATTGTGTCCGTTAAGTCGCTAATTTCATCAAATTTGCCTCTCTTAGAGTTATTCAATTGAATACTTGTATTTAATGTGTGTTCATATATATGTATATAATTCTTTGTGTAATTACTCTGGAATTATGGGGCTTCTTAGTTTTGTGGGATATGGCACGATACAGTACAAGTGAGCTTTGAATAGCTGAGCGATCAATTGATTGGCACAAAAGTGTAAAAGCCACACGTTCATTACGTAGCATCAGGTTTACCCTTTTAAATGATGCTGCTATGTTCTGTGCCATCTCCTGTTCTTTAAGATTCCCAGCTGAACTTTATGCTTTTGTTCTTGGCTGGTATCTTTGATGCGAGATTGTACAGCTTGTAAGACATTCTAGCTGTGGCGGGAGTCTGTCTTGAACAGCAACCCCCAATTAGGGGTGACTAATTATTTCAACAAGCACATGTACCTCTTTCCGTCCTGTGTAGGTCACGATTTGTTATGTGGCAATGAATGTTGACACAAGTACTGATATAAAAAGGCCAGCCACATATTTGAAACTAGACAAATGAAGCTGCTATTATGCTGAGACATCGTCTTTGATAGGAGGAGGTTAGAATCTTTCAGATGTGTTAGGGCAGGGGTTCCTGAAATGGGAGTGGATCGTTGTTAGGTCTACATCCCATAGTTCTGTACAGCAGTGCTGTGTGGGTGCACGTGACCTCCTACATATGCGGTGTCGCTGTGCACAGTGTTTAGAGCTGCTGCCACCTGTTGGGAGTTGGGCAGTTCCTTCATTAGGACTTTAATACAGTCAGACACAAAACAGTTCGCTTGAATGCAGTTTAAACACCTGCCTATGTCCTTGATAATAGGCTTTACAGAAATGGGTGTAAGCTGAAAGTAAGCCACAAGCACTTGCCTTAACTTGGGAAATAGCTTGCTGGGGAGCAATTATGCTTGCTTTCTTCTAGGAGGTATTTCCTGATACATTGTTGTTTGTATTCTTTCAATTCTGCAAAAGGTGCTTTGGTTCTTGTCCAACAAATACCTCAGCCCCGATTCCATCATCTCAGTCTGTGACCTCAGTTTTTAATTCATTCATCTATTTATAGCGTTTTTCTTGTTTTTGATCTTGATGAGGAAGACTTGATTATTCTTTAAAGGGTTTATTGGACGTGATATAACTGGCAGTGAAGCATGGCGAAGACTTGCATTGCCAGAAGTCACGTCTTTTGAGAACTTAGAGTTCAATTTCAAGAGATTTCAAAATGACAACTTCTATTAATCTCTTTTTTTTTTTTTTTTAACTTTGGGCTTGTTTGTTGAAATGTGATAATGATTGGATTCTATTCTGCTGAAAATCGCTGATGAAAGATTATTTCAGTAAGGAAGGAAAGGATTCAAGTGTGTTTCTCGTATATTTGCTATTATAAAATAAGGTGATTTTCTTTTTCCCTGCTTATGATTCTGTTTCCAGGGTTGGGGAGCTGAGTATCATCGACAAGATGTAACAAGCACTCCGTGCTGGATAGAGATTCACCTTCATGGTCCCCTTCAGTGGCTGGATAAAGTACTTACTCAGATGGGCTCTCCTCATAATCCTATTTCTTCAGTGTCTTAAGGTCCCAAGCTCTTGCATTTTGGAAACAATTGAGCCTTGCATGTACTTGAAGGACGTATGAGTCAGCACGCACACATTTGCCATATTTTTTTCCCCCCTGAACTGGCAACAGCTGAATAAGAGCCATGAAAACTCTTTACTTCTGTGACCAACTGTTGGATTTGGGGGAAAAAAAAAAAAAAAAAAAACCCACAAAAAACCCAACAAAAACCAATACCTTTGACATAATACTGTTGGTATCAAGAATTATCGTTTACATTGTAATATTTTGTTGCAAAGTTGATTTACAGGCCTTATCATAAAGGAGGCTACTGAGCCAAAACAACCATCTATTGGACCGAGTTCACGAAGGAGATTCCTATAGTTGGCACTCTGACATTCTCTTCCTTCTTGACATCCAGCACTCGCTGTTTTTGCTTTTTTCCCCACGTTGTCCTCTTGGGCTAAGAGCTAATGTTGGTGAAGCCTGCTTTTTGCAGGCTTTCTGCAGTATGTTTTAAAATCATTTGTTGAAGCTGACGGTTATTATTCTCTTTATAAGACAAAACAAACACCTAACGTATAGTTTTAATATCAGTAACTTGTAATAATCTTGGAAGCTGTGTCCTGACCATACTGCTGTAAGAATGTTAGCTATGTTTTTTGGTAAATGTGCATATGGTGTATTTGAAAGATTAGAAATCCTTTAGACATAGACCATAAAGGAATTAGGAATATTTGAACGGAGGGGAGAGGGAATGGGAAGAGACAGTGACAGCTGAAAAGTAGAATATATTGTAAACATAGCTTGTTAGTTTAAACTGAGGTCTGTGTTTTGCTGTGCATTTCATTTTTATAGTGGCTTCACCGTGTTAATTCTGACGTTTTTGCCTCTTCCTTTTCTCCCAGAGCAATTATGCAGCTGGTTAATTCTTTTACCCTGTGAAGAGGACAAAATGATTAGTTCCTGCTGTTTGAAGGCTGCAGCTCTATGTATTTCAAGACAAAATTGTACAGTGTGCTCTTTAACTATTGAGCAGTTTTATACAGTGTATGTAACAGAAATAGGCTTTTAATTTTGTAAGAGATTCTTGTTTTGCCAAATCTAGAACCTGTTAATTGTTTGGAGGGCTTCAAAATCCCCGTGCGGGTCTGTTTCAAACTTTTTTAAAAATATATATTTTTAATTTTTTTTTTCACTGCTTGGTTTATTTTCTTCTCTTTGATCTTTTATATTCACGTAAGCTGTAGTACTTTAACTACCTTTATTCCAAACTTAGCGGGTCCTCTTTACTGGAAGTTTTGAATAAAACCTGTTGTTACTGCTTACCTTTGATTAAAACTTTGTCTTGTCCACTTCTTAGTAGATTTTGACAAACCAGGTAAAGATATGATCTTGGAGGAGGAACAGCTAGGAGTGAAGAGACACTGACGTGTGTGGCTAGTACAGGTTAGTAACCCTACAAAAGTTAGTCTGGGAGATGAATGAACTTTGTAGAGGGAAAGACTTAGTAATTGTAGGATATATTAACATGGATGCAGTAACACCAAAGTTCCAGTTCATGAAGTTTCTGTGATTTTTTTCACCATCTGAATTAGCAGAGAGTTACTCTGCCTTTTATTGAAATGTCTAGCAGACTGTAGAGTGTGTGGAGGTGACTAAGTCTGTACAGCTGCGCATTCATTGAGGTCTGAGAAAAACTGAGTGAGAAATGGTTATAATTAATAAGAACTCGAGTTATGACTTCATTTGTCACCTTCTTTTTCTATGGTTGTAAAATAAACAAGCCTGATCCTCTTTCACGGAACACTTAAGAGGTCTCCATCAAAATAGGTATTTCCCTCCCTTACAGTATATATAATCATGAGGAACATTTTTGAATGCCTGTGTTCCATGAAGAAGGTTTTAGGACACAGATTTTGTGTATCAGCTTCACAGCCTCTTGTCTATTTTCTTTGGGTGGTTTATCTTGTGGAGAGCATTGCTGTTTGCTGGAGACCTGCTGGTGGTGAAGACCATAGTGGCAGTGTGGGGTTTTTTTTGTTTGGGGTTTTTTTTTTTTTTTTTTTGGTGTTCATAG
>VXAB01006008.1:343077-364244 GCA_013399175.1 Odontophorus gujanensis | reverse complement strand
ATAGCCTTTAAGAATTTTTTTTTTTTAAATTCAGATTAACATTTCTTATAAGGAGGTAGTCATGGCACAGGCACTAGTCTTAAAAATTTAAGTCGAGGGTGATCATAAAAAGGAAATAGTGTTGTTTGCTGTTGGCTCACTGTCTCTGCTTTTTTTTTTTCCCTGTCTTTGTCCCCTACTAAATTAACTTTCAGCTGTTCCCAGCTAGGTTCCTTTCCTCTGTTCGAATACAGAAATTGGGCTTTTTTAAACTGGTACAATCACCCACCAGTCAAGCAGGTCTTAAGGAATATAAGTGTTTCTGCCTCTCCACATTTGGATGATCCTGTAGAAATTATAATAAACTCTGAAGTAGCTTTGAAGTAAATAAAGTTCTGTTGCAAGTGTATTGGAGTGTTACTGTCTCATTAGTTTAGGGCAGCCAGGTGAGGGACCAAACCAATCAAACCAGTTCAGGTCGGTTTGACCTTTCTCAGTCTCTGGACTTGTGCAATATGTATGTTTTCTCATAGTATTTGAGGAAACAATAGAGATAGTGTAAGATGATTTTTAAAAGCCCACTAAAAGTTTTTCAGTATCTCTGATGTCTTTTTCCTTTCTATAAAATCTTACTGAGCTTCCTGGTTTAATGCCATCAGAAAACAGATCCACATTTCAAGAACCTCTCTGAATATAGTACCATAATACCTCTCTTGTTCCTAACTGGGGGTTGAGATCAGCAAATACTAGCTCTACAGTGTGTTGGAAACTGTTTAATGCTTTTGGGGGGATCCCAGTCTTCTGAATTTCTGTTTAGAATTTTTCTATGCTTTTGTTACAGTTGAATTGCAGTGTACATAATATTTTCTATCTGTTATCCAGCTTTTGGTTTGTGGTAAGGAGAATTAAATGTAAGGGAAAAGTACACCTTCATGTGATTCTGATGATCCCAGCTGGACTTCGTTATGTACCTTGATTGCATTAGCACCTGAGACTAATTGCCAGAAAAATGGGCCATAGAACAGCAATAAGAAGTTCAGAAGTAACTGCTAGCCTGAGGCCCTTGTGAAGACTTTTGAAGCAGCTTGGAGAAATTTTCTTACTGATTTGTTACTTGTGCGGTTTTTAAGAGGGGATGGGAAAAAATAATTCCTATATTAACATATCATGCATCAGAGAATCATGAACCTGATCTTTTAATCTCATTAAGCTGGTATTGCCATCTAGTTTTGTAGTGGAAATGCTGAGTCACAGCCTGATTGAGCACCTGGTGGGAAAGGAGGGCCAGCCCAGGGCAGCTCAGGTGCACGCAATACTCCTGAGTGACTGCGAGGGTTGGAGTCAGGCTCCATCCCTTCTCAGACCTCATTTAGGGGCAGGTAGTGGAGGCGAGGGTATCTCACTGGAGATCTCTGCCTACTGGAGACCTTCCAAAGGTAAGTGATTTTTATTTTTTTTTCCTTTTATTCTGTGTGTGGTTGCTGTGTTTGGGTTTGGTCTTATTTGTTGCAGTTTAGGATTGTGCCACTCTGCTATTATTGCTGTACTTTCTGTCACTTTATACCATTACAGCATTAAACTGTTGTCTTACTAAATCACTCATTTTGTTACTGCATATGTTTTCTCAACTGCAGTTTTTTCAAGTCATTTCTATAAATATGATAATTTATGACATTAGATGGAGTGCAGAAGTGCCAGAAAATGGTATGGCCTTTTCTTGACGTGCTTCTTTCTTTGATTATTATTATTTTTTTCCATTGTCTTGCTATGCTTTAAGCCTTTAATCACCATTTTGGAAGCTAGCTGTGTTTTGATGGTCTGTTTTATTAATTGTTCCAGGTTCATTCTGTTTAGTACATTGTAACCTCTTATTCTGCTGTTGAGATTCATAACTGTGAACTGGCAGTCACCTTTTCTGGTTTTGTGGCCGAACTTACAACATAAGTCTACCATCACAAGTCGTGGTAGAGCAGTGTGTTCTTTACAAGCATCATCTCAGTTCTGCATTTATAATTGTGTGACTTAAACAACTATGCCAAGAAACACCCCCTTGTCACGATACCCTTTTTGGTAAATATTTTTTCATTAATTTTTAAACCCTTCTTCCAAACTCCTGTATTTGTATAACTTGTCTTATTTTTCTTGACAAATTTCTCTGAATAGCTGTTTGTTAGATTCTTTTTTCATGCGTGCTGGATGATCTGTGTTTTGGTCCAAAAAAAACAACCCACTTAAGTACGCTTGCTGAAGGCCAGTAAAGAATTATGGATTGTTGTAGGCACTAGAAGTTACCCGTAAAGATATGCATGCTTCACAGGCTTTTTCAGCCCTCCACCATCTCAAATGAGAAGTCTTTTGGAGGGAGAAAGTGAATGTTATTGGATGTCAGTTTTGCTTGGGTTTACTATTTTCAGGATTTCAGTTGCACCATTTACTTGGCTTCTTTTTGTGCTTGTATGTTGCATGGTTTGCTATGGACTGAAGTTGTTGGCCAGGGTTTGTGTTCAGTGTTCCCTGGTTGTTGCCTTAAGCTTCACAAAATAAGCACTATGCTTTTTCTTGCCATCTCCCTCCAAATGGGCTGCAGAATAAACAAGTGGTGTAGTTTGTAGGATGAAGCTGCTGTACTCCTTGTTAGCCTTGATGGCTGCTCCTCTTGGGACAAAAAAAATTCTGTCTCTAACTCACTCAGAGACAGCAGATGTGTATAAGCTGGCTGGGGTGGTTCTGTTGCTGGAGTCTGGAGAGCTCTTGAGATGCTATACCTGTTCTTGAGGCACAGCAGGCCCATGCTGGTGTGTTGTGCCAGACTGCTGCTGATTTGTCCCTTGTTATTAGTGTGCTGTGAGCTTCTGAAATGGTGGGTTCTGATTTCCTTCTTGTTCAGTTGAGGTAGCTGCCAAAATGGCTCCTGTTTATTCCAGCTGTAGGAGATAACGACTTCATCAGCTGCAACAGTTCAGTCTGATTGTATGACTAAGTGTGATCAAGAAGCAGTTGTGGAGAGACACGTTCCTGATTCATACAAACCTATTGTAAATGGAATTTTAACTCCAGTGAGATTATAATGCTGACATACCCTTGGTTTGCAGGAGGGGTATAAAAATGACCAATTCTACTGCAGTGTATGGAAAAGAAGGGTGTAGTTTTTACTTGAGTCTGATTAAATACATTGTAGTTAGGAATGTTATGTGGTTCCTCATTGTATGTTTATTTGTTAGGTGCACCTGAAGTCATGAAAGTGATGTCAAACCCAACTGTACAAGCAGGCCAGAATTTGATTTCAGTCATTGTTCTGGAATGACAGAATTTTTATTCTAGCAAGTGTAGATTTGTCATTTTTTCCTCTTAAGAGTTGGTCTGTGATGTGTTTGTTTATTCTGTCACAAGGGGATGAGTTTAAAGGCAGAGTCCTCTCTTTGTAATCCTGTCAGCTCCCTTGAGGCTTCAAATCTTAAAACTTAGAGGAGGCAGCTGTTAGGTAAATTTGGGAAGAGAAGTTATAATCTTCATGTGCTTCAGATTGTGGAGAGGTCTTGGGGTCTCTTGTAGCAATAAAACACCTATCACAATCCCCTCTGTAATAAATATAAAAGAGGATATGGTTGTATTGTAGTGAGTGCTCTGCAAGCAGGTTTTCCTTCCTTAGAGTTCTGTTGGACTGGATGTGCTGCCTGTTTAGACTTGTGTGAAAAACACAGCTGGTATTTTTAAAGTATATTCTAATTATTGTTTTACAACTGCTTTCTTTATGCAGTACCCTTTAACATGTACATGCATTTCTTCACATGAAGAAATACTGTCCCTCAATGCAGCTTTCCTTACCCTTTATATAGTAACTTAGAATTATTTTTCTTTTTTTGTGAAAATTCTTTGAGGGGCTATGTTTTAATCTGTATATGGTGTTTCTTCATGTTGATTTGGTACCAGTTCAGAGTATATTCTCTGTGCTGTGGCCACTCTGTTTTACAGCCTGTTGTATTCCTCTTGGTTTCTCAGTAATTGTCACTGCACTTCTGGAAGGCAGCTGTTTGTGTATTTATAATCAAATACTAAAAGGAACTAAACCTTCTAGAAACTTACAGTCTTCAAAATGCTTCCTAGAGAAGTGCTTGGATGTTGATCTTAACAGTGATTAGGCATGTGTGGTATTGCAAACAATTACCATGAGGTAGGAGCCTCCTGCTTGAGGAACCTGCTTCTGCAGAGCAGCCTTTTAGAGAGGGGCTCTGTGTTTTTTTGCATGTGGGATCTGTTGGTGTTATACAAACCCTAGAGTAATCTATACTGTGAGCAATCAACAGAAACAAAAAAAGGTGTGTATATTACAGGAAGGGAAGGTTAATTGAAGCTTGTGATTTATTTATGCATTTATTTATTTTGCTGTCCGGGCTGCTAGGATTATATTCCTGATATTCTACTGGAGGTCAGTTTAGTGTACACATATCCTACAGCTGTGCTGGAGAGAAGGTATGGTGGTGGGAGTAAGTGGTGAAGGGCAGGTAGAGGAGGAGCAGTCAGACAAGGAACTTACACACAAATGTTTGCAAACAATTTTTTTCTCCTGGTTGCTGAGAAAGTGCAGGGAATGCTCCTTTCTGTGCCAGAAGCTGTGAGTGGGTGGCAGTTTTATAGCCACTCAGTTGATCCTAAATGTGTTTATCAGACCTGGAATGTTGCAGCTGAACTTAGAAAGAGGCTGATGCATATGTGAGCATTGTGTGAGACTCAGGACAGGGAAAGGATGTCCTGGTTACCTTACATGTAGTTTCATCATATATGTTGTTTGTGTTATCTGGTGTGTTTTTTCTTTCAGTAGTTAGGTGGGTGAAAACATATGCTGAGTATGTAGCCATGCCTCGGTCACTCCTTTACTGAGTTTCTTTGCATGAGAAATTGCAGTGGCCTCACATCAGTGTATACAAGGAGCCCAGTCAGAGTTTGTTATTTCTACAATTGTGTATAGCCTGAAAAATATGACATGTGTATCACATAAACAGGAAATAACCCTTGCAGGAGACTGAGTATATCTGAAAACCTAATCTAAATAAGGCTGTTAGTCATCTTTGTATGGTAACCTTTCATTGCCGCATGTGTTTGGAAAACATGGTTGTAACTGGTTTTTGTATGCTGGATGAATGTGTGGATACCAGCTGTTGCCTTGCACATATAAATCTTGTTAGACTCTATCTGAGGCACAAATATTCTACATGCAGCAATCGTGGGTAAAAGGCTTCATGTGCACAAGTGTTAATGTGGGAACTGCACTGGACCTGTAGCATTAGAAATGAGGCCGAGATTCATTTGATCATCTGAGTTTCTTATGACAATAAATTGCTTTAACAAAGCAAAAAACACAAAAGTAACATACTTGAGTTGTATTTGACAGTATTTTGTCGTTACTAAATACATAGTTGTTTTAAAAAGAGTATAGTGTGTTTAAAAGCAATGACCAATATGTCAGTCATAACTGGTTTCCTTGAACCCTCAGAAAGAATAGCATGCAACTCAACAGTAGACTGATAACCTCCTTGTTGGATAAGATTTTGACACTCAATTTCCATGTTTTGATGCGTATAATCTGCAGGCAGTATTTTGTCTGTTTTTCAAATGCCTCGGGAAGTTCCTGCCTCTCATTCCTGCTCTGTCCTTCCATAAGCTTTCTTCCTTTGAGTTTTTATGGAGCTGCTGGGAACGTAGTAAAAGGGCAGGTTTATACAAGTGAAATACAAACTACATGTGATACTGTGAGAAAGCGTTTAGTGTATACCTGGAAGAACAGTTGTTTTGTTTGTATTTAATAGAAGTATTCTGTGTATTGCATGTGAGAATGGCAGAGCCAAGCTTGGGGCACGCATCACTTCATTTATGAGATTTGTTTTGTCTCACGAGATGTGTTTTAAGTGATCGTATTTTATCTTTGTCTGGAAAGCTGAATGAAGAGAGATCAAAGGAAATGAGAGATAATAGCCTTGATATTTAAAGAGGAAAAAGAGTGTTTGAGGCGCGGAGATGCGCTTCAATCCTCTAAGCTGGTTGTGCCTCTGAGGGTCCTGCAGGACGAAACGAAGAAGTCTGGATGGACTTACTGCTGTGTGCAGTTTCCTTCTGATACAAGCTGACACAGAAACAGGAGGAGGTCTTACAGTGGAACAGATGCCAATGATTGGTTTAAAATCTTGAGGGTTATGAAGGGGGGGAGAATACTGAAAAACAGAAACAAAAATAAACTAAGAAAAGCAATGCTTTGGCAAAAACGTCTGCTCGGGCTTTGGCCTCCCAGTGCACCTTAGCAGCCCTGCCTGTGGCTACTTGCTTCTCTGAGAAACTCTCTGAGGAAGAAGGTTTTTTTAATACTGATAAGCTGTAGGAAGTAAGAATTTTTTTGTTGTCTTTTTTTGTTTTTTTTTTTTTTGGGGGGGGGGGGGGGGGGGTACTGGAATCCCNGGCGGGGGTTACTGTAATCCCCATCTTTTGGTTTTGACTGGTTATCCACATCCTGTTCAGGATGTATACGAAGGGACTCTTGTTGGTAGAACCAACCCATTCCAGCTTTCAGATCGGGGTTTGAGAAATGCTCATGAGGGCGGAGGAGGCCAAAGCAGCAAGGGTTTGTCAAACTGAGTGGCTGAGAGTTAGTGACAGCTGTCTGCTGGAGTCGCCGTGTTTTTTGCAAATGCTTGTTTGGATACTGTCTATAAAGGGGCTGTGAGTTGAAAATGTGGCTTTCTGGTGCATAAATATTTGAGTAGTTATTCCAGGAATGTTACGTATTACTTTTGTCTGAGCTGAGTATATGTTATGGACGTGAAGTGCAGTAAATCCCATTCAGGAGGTGGGTTGGCCGTACTGTGTGGTCATTCAGATGGTATGGACGTAAGGACTGAGTGCAAAGATTCAGTAAAACTCAAATGGAAGATACTTAGAAGTCCCCCCCCTGTATCATTTGTAAGTTCTTATCCATCTTTGTAGCTAGTTTCTTCTACTGTTTGCTTTAATTCTGCCTTTCTGCAAGTGAACTTCACTCCTTTTTAAGTCTGCCTTTGGTGATGCAGCAAATCATTCACTGTCATTTTGATAATGCCCCATGTCCATGAAGAAGGGTATGCTACTCCTGCCCCCAGTTCTCCTTTTGTCAAAAAAAAAAAAGCCCTTCTTTTTAAAATTTCTCTTGGAAGTTTTTTTTTATGAAGTGGTGACTAATCTTTAAGTGGGCCTTGAAATATTTGTGCAACTAGTATCTGAGAATGATTCTTGAAAACAGCAACAGAACCTTGAACAATTGCATTAAAGTGAAGGACAGAGGCAAATTTTTTCCCACTCTTATCTCAATGGAAAATGCATGTGCTGTCATCTCCTTCATAGGCCATCAAGAGCAGGAAAATAAACAATTTTATTTTTTGGGTCTGATTTTTGAAATTTGGTCTCTGCAGTGTAGAATTTATTAATTACACAAGCATGTGGTTAGTTAGCTAACACTAAGTCTCTACTTGTCACCTTCTTCCAGAAAGGTCAACCATAGATTTCTTAGCAATAACCTTCACAGAATTGTATGCTTTGCTGTTGTCTGAGCTGCTGTGGGACAAGTCCTTGTTAAGTAATCCAGGAGTATTTGTGTGCGTTGTAGGAACATCCAGTGATGAAATTCTCTGTTGGAGTTGATTGTTTACTATAATACAGATATTTTTTATGGAAAGTTTTATTCTAGAACATAATTAAATATGGGAATTTGTATTTTATGCTTAAGGAACTTTGCTTACTACCTGTTCTAACATTTAATACTGCAGTAACAAAAAAATGGGTCTGAATTTTTAAACATAGAAATATCTCTATAGTGTACACTGTTAGTTTTATGTAGTGTCTTGGAATACCTCTGTCCTGTGGCTTTAACCAATGAATATTTGCTTGTCTCTCTGCTTCCTGTGATGTAAAGATGAGACTTCATCTACCATGCACATTTCTAGGAAAAATAAAACATGGGCAACTCAGTGTTAAAAGTAGATAGAAAAGTAGAAACAAATAAGAAGAGCTTCTTTTATTATTACTAAAATTTATTCATAATAGTGATAAAGACCAGGAAAGAGGTGAGTGGGGGCCTGGTTTTCTTTTGCTTACATATACTTTCAAAGTCCCTGAGGTACTGAGATTGGTAGTTTCATGCTTGGAAACAATAGCTTGCTTCTTAATGGGGACAAATATTATATCCTGCACTGCAAGAGGAATAAACAACTATATGAATACAGGGGCTAGATAGGAAGTAAGCATCTTTAGTGTTTTTGTTTGACCTATTGGGCTCTTGTTCACAATCTTGCAACAAACGGGGAGGGAAGAGGGAACACGTGGATGTTACAGTGAGTTGTGTGGCCTCTAAGGCACTTTTCTGTACTGCCGAGGACTGGTGACAGTTTACTGAATACAGTGTCTAGTTGAGTATTATGCATATGAACACATAACTGAAACTGTGCATAAGAATCCATGTGAATGATGAGAGATGCATCGAATGTGACTGGGACGTAAGGGCTGGCTCTTGCACTGGGTGTTTCTTCAGAGATGACAGTGAGGGGGGAGGGGGGTAGGAGTGTTAAGTATCTCTAAACATACACAGGAAGGTACTCTGAAGTGGAGGAGTTCATCTCTTTTTCTCCCCTTTACAGGGAGTGGGACAAGAAATATCAGGCTTAATTCGCAGAGAATAAAATTGAGATTAATGTAGAGTTGATATAATTCCTAATAGTCAAGATAGCAAAATGCCTTAGCAAGTTGTCTGGATGAGTTTTGGAGATGACCACTGGAGATTGCTAGACTAATATCTGTTGGGAGTAGAACAGGTGTCTGTGATGCTTTCTTGGGTGCTTGAGAGTTGAAGCAGTTCTGGGAGCTGGTTGAGTTGCTGGCCTTTCCAGAATTGACAAGTCTGAAACTACAGCAAATTAGAGGCAAGCAGGGGCAAAGTTAGTAAATTATAGGAAAAAAAAAAAACAGGTATATCTCTCAATGTCTAACTATTGGTTTCTTTCTGTAGCACTGTGAGAGAATCTAGCATTGCCAGTAGATTAGCTTTTATTAACAAAATAACTGTTTGTTTGCTGCTGATAAGCTAAAAGAATATTTGGAAAGAAAAACTTGACTTGCTGACTGTCCCTGTCTCCCCCCCTCCCCCTTTTTAATATTGCAAGACAACTGAATGTGGTCTCAAAATGAAGAAGGGTACTGATGACCACAAATCATCTGAGGTGAATGATAGTTTTCTGTTTCGTTTTCAACAGTGAAGCTAAAAGGTCTTGAGTAAATATTTACGCTGTGTGAAAACTTTTCGTATCTCTTATAAGAAGTTTGAAACCTGTTCCCTGTGCCTTAATCTGAGTAGGTCTCCTGACATAGAAATAGAAGTTCTGGTTAAAACTGCTTTTGTCTTATCTCTTGAAGGAAATATATAAGATCACATCGTGTGTGTATATATACGAATTTATATATGTATGCACAGTATGTTGTGGGGAGATCCCTAATTTACTGCAGTAGAAAGGGAAACAGCAGCGTTCTGCTGGAAAGGCTGAAACTCACTGTAAAGGTCCCCCTAACGGATTAGTGAGGTAAAGGACTGGTCTTATGTGAATAAGCCTCCAAGGTAAACCCAAAATGGAACTCATGCTGGTGCAGGTGTCACTTCAGTCTGTCACATTCTGCATCCAACTGAATGACCCCAAGTAAAAGTTGAATGTTTGTTCCTCCAGTTGTTAAAACACTGCTGTGGCCAAAGAGGATAGATTTGTCCCTGTGATGATGTGGTAATAAATTCTTTTGTGTTCAGAATGTGTCCAAGCTGTGTGACCAAAATACTTAGCATTAATTTCCCCTCCTGTCCAAAAGAAGGCAATGATCTTGGAGGCAAGATGCACATGAATTGTTTTTGTTTTTTTTTCCTGTATGCTAAAGATATATATATGCTACTTTTTCTGTAACAGAAATAACACTTAACTGCCACTGAGAGGAAAGACAGGGCTGGTGAAACATTGTTGAAGAAGAAAAATATAGTAAAAGAATGAGGTGACTACTGGAAAAAAGAATTCTAAATGTGAGCCTAATTTGGAAACTAAATCTAAAACCAACAAATTTTGAACAGGAAAGTTCCCAGTGTCCATGTTAGTTTTCTACCAGCTGGTGCTAGGAACCAATATTTTCCCATGTTTTGTATTCCGTGTGTTGATGTGTTCAATGCAGCTGAATTTGTTACAGACACAATATCTATATTCGATTTCTGACTTAAAATTTTACATGTTTTTCTTTAATTTTCATTCTGTGGCACAGTGTTTTATTGTGTCATTGTAAGTTTTGTAAATGCAGATGTACTGGCATAAGGCTGTTTATTTGATGGCATGGAAGAACAATACACAATGTAAGTTGATGTGATTGCTCTTTAAAAGCCATTTCTACGTTAGGTTGCCAGCCTGTTGCAATGTTGTTACTACAGTTTTGGTAGGTTGATCAAATAACATTGAATCTATGAAAGATTTTCTCTTTGCTGTGGTTGCCTGGAAAAGAGATATTCACAAAGCAAAATTCAGTGGTTCAGAAGACCAAAGCTTTGCTTTTGTGGGCATGCTGGAGAGTAAGCATACAAGCACAAGATGCGTGCGCTTACGTACGAGGAAACAAAACTGCTTGCAAGATAAATGATAGCCTTGTGTTAAAGATGCTTACATGGGCTGCAGGAAACATTCTTACCTGTTTGTACCGGGGGGTTCGACCTAAACCACGAATATTTAAGTTTTCCTGTATCTCAATGTTGAACACCTATTATGAGATTTATCATACATTTAGTCTTTGTCATCCTGGAACCAAAAATGTCTTAATATGTTTTGCTGCAATTGTTACATTCCTATGGCCGCTTCTACTTACGATCTCATTTCCATCAATTGTCCTTTTCACCTACTTGTGAACCATTCAGCATAGGGATGTTGAGACAGACCTCTGAGCACTGATGCAGTTGGAGGTGCAGAGACAAACGTTTGAATGCATGAAAGCCTACCTCTTCTAATGTTGAAGTTGTTTACGATGATAAACTGGGTTGTGTGTTCATCATTGGTGGTTTTTTTGGCCATAATGTATGCTTCCCTTTGTGAAGTATAATTTGAACATTTCACTTTATAAGATCATGCTGATTTCATCCCAGTCTAATAAAACTTGTGCATACTGGGGTGGGGGTAGGAAGCAGGTAGCATTTAATCACTTAAAATCATCAGCCTTTTGTTACCAACTTTGTCAAGCCTGAAAAAGCTTAGAAGTGGCTGCCAATTAATGATTTCCATGGGCATGAAGTAGCTGGGAATGAGGATACTTGGTATAAGTTAATCATCAGATTGTACTGTATTTAGCGTGTTTACAAATATGCTTGCTATGATCTCACTGCAGTGCTGAAAATAATCAGGAGGCAATTAATGGTTTCCTTTTCAGCTGTGCAGTTATGCCCTGTGTGAGAAATATTTTGATATCATGAGTCACTGGAGGCTATGGAGGAAAACATACTTCTTATGCCAAGGGTTTTTTGTTAGTAAAAATGATAGTATTCGATGGATGATATTTTACTGACAAGTGACTTAGCTTACCAGACTTATTTATAAGAATAATCAATCTTGGACAACATAATTTAGTTTGCTTTTACAACCATTAGTCTATATTAAGGAGTATAGGTGTTTTTTTTGGTTTGCCCATGTAGTTATTGAGAAAACATCATTGCTTCTAGAAGATAAACTTTTTAAAATCTTTTCATTTTATGCCAGGCAGTTCACTGTGACCAGTTGAGAAACTTCTGTATGATCAATAGGGAACTTCCCAGTAGAGGGTGATGTCATTTCTCAGTATGTGCTCTGTTAATATCAAAAAGAAAATGTTGAAGTCACTGCCATAAAATTCTGTGAAGAAGTTTCAGCTCCCTTGCTTATAGAAAAGCTTTACAAATATCTTTTATCAATATGGTTTATGAAGTTTGCCTCCTCTTTCTTCAGATACTTGCTTGTAGGTTTCAGACCAAGTTCAGAGCAGTTCTTTTTTTCCCCACATTGACCAGACAGCTTTAGTAGCTCTCACAATCTTACAGCTCCTCTCCAGCACGGGGACAGTGAATCTGCTCAACTGTTGGAGTCATTCCCTGTTTGTAGGTTGCTAGCTGGGAAAGCTGTCTTCTGTGCTCAGACTTAGCCAGAGTGCTGACTTTTGCTTCTGCCTTGACGCCTTTACACAGCAAACATCAGCTTGTATAACTGTTAATGAGCCTTTGGGGAGATGCTTTCATTTAGGCTCTTGCCTTACCTAAGTCATGAACATATAATGAGCCAAGGCTTGGAATTTTGCATTCAAGTGGGTGAGCTTTCTCAAGCGAATATGCTTCCTGCAGTATTTTTTTTGTTTTGTTTTTAGGTTTTCCAATTTTCTTTAAAATGATGTGGAAGGATTTTTTTTAATTTAAGTTCTGAGACTTCTTATTTAAAGGCTCTCACTCTTCACTGAAAACCAGGCTGTTAATCAGCAGGTGCCTTGCTTAGTGTTGCTGTGTGAAGCTTGGATTGGTTCGGTCTTTCCTGTGTGAGAACTGAAATGAGTTGAGGAGTGTCCTCTGAAATAAAGGATAAGCAATCATTTGAGTCACCACTGCGGTTTCAGTCCCTACTATAGTAGGGACTATAGTTATGCTGCAATTTGCCTACACCTGACACATTAGCAGGATTTAACTTGCACCAAAAATTTGCTTGTTGCTCTGGTCAGCAGTGGTAGGTTGCAACCCTTTTCTTGTGTGTGTTGGGATGCAACGTGTTCGGCTCACAGAAGGGGAAGAAGCATTGTGTTGTGTCCTAGGAGCTGGGAGACAGTGTATAGCATTGGCTGAAGAGAGCTTGGTAGTTTGCATACTTAGTATGGATCTATGTCGTGTCAGTTTTGTAATGAGGTCATTTAACAAGAAGGCATGGCTGTGCCATCCTTGTAAGGGGAGAATAAAGTGATGAAATAAAGCCTCATCTTTGAATAAACATTATTTCTTCTTTTAAGTAATGTGAATGTAATTATCTTGTAACCACTACCAGTACCAAGTGTAGCCTACTAAACATCCAGAGAGGGGGACCAATACAATTACTTCTTAGATACAGCACAAGTACATCTTCATATGCTCAGGAAAAATGATGCTGTACATTTCATTATTTGTTTTTGATGAAAAATGCTGAGAAGAAATTACATTCAGATCATTGAGGATTTCACTTTTCTACTTGCCTTCGGAGCACGTTTCTTATAGGTGTTTCCATGAATATATTAAATACTGTACTGGCAATGTGCACAACAATTGCTTCTGGACTTCTTAAGGGGGAGATGTGTGGTGCTGTGGGAATCGGAGTTCTGCCAGAGAAAGGAAGAACGAATGGATCCAACTCAAACTGGCAGGGGATTCGGTTACATGGAATGTGAATTTGCATGACAGAAATAGGTGAAGATGCTCACAGCAATACTTCTTGTGTTGCAGCAAGTGACAAGACATTTTTTTTCCCCTGTTGTTTTGGGATCCAGTTCCGTATTTTGTCCAAAGATATGTGCATGCCACACCTCTACTCCATGCCACAGTGCTTTTTAACACCTTGTAAGTGTGATTGTTATAGCACTGGCTCACAACTGTGACTGTGCTTTTGAAGGTAACAAAGCAGTACGTGTGGGGAGCTGCATATGCTGGAGATCAGAAAGCACAAAACAGAATGCATGGGTTTGGGTGTAATAAAGATCAAAATGATGTGTCTGGTGGTTTGCCTTACAAGAACTTGTGGGGAGCAGAGCACTATAGTGGGACAGAGGGGGGAGACTTGAGCCAGGGTCCAGCTTCAGGGGAGGTACTTTGTCTATTTTATATGGAGTAGGGTAAGATCAGAGAGGCAAGAGAAGTGCACGGCTGTAGCAGAGCTGTACTCCGTTCCTGCCTACTGAGAGAACGGCTGCATATAAACAGCAGTGCACTGTGGAGTCTTTCTGTGCAGCACGTGGGCACTGTTCAAAACGGGTTGAGGAGGGGGACGAAAAACGTCCCGCACCGCGCCGCATTACAGCACAACGCCCCGCGGAGGGGCGGGCGCTGCGCGGGACTTCCGGCTCTGCGTGATGGCGTCACTTCCACGGGGAGGGGAGACCGCCCGTGGGCGCAGGAGGTGGTGGAGAGCAGCGCGTGCACGCGGCGCGCGCGCCCTCAGGGAGGGTCGGTGGCGAAGGCGGGAACGCTGTGGAGAGGTGCGGCGCCGCGACCCGACCCGCGGGAGGGAAGGCGGTTGCGGGGGACGGTGCCGGCGGAGCTCGGTCGGAGCGGGCCCGTCGTTGGTTGTGCGCAGCAATAAAGCGGTGTGATGCAGTTGGTGGTTCCGTAGCGTCGTTTTGTTCTGTTTTTTCAGTGGGAAGAGCGAACCGTCTTTCGCGTGGACTCCTCGAGCGCTCCGAGTTCTTGGAAGGAAGTTGAAACGTTGCCCTGTCGCCTCAGGGTTTCCTCGGACAGAAGCGAGCTGATACGTTTCAATGAAGATCCCATCTGCGCTGCTGAGGTTCCCTCATCGTTATCTCTGTGGCAAAGCTCCCTTGAAGAGCTTGACTTTCACTTCCAGATCGGATTTCCTGTGTGTTGGGTCTGCTGCACCGGCACACCTGTGTCACTGGAAATGGATGTGCTCGTCCAAGCGCTGGAGCAGAGAGCTGTGTCACCGGGCTGCCCCTGAGCAGCATGCACAGGGCCTTTCTGACACAGAAAAAGGACTTATTGACAGACTCTACAACGGCCTTGTCCGGGGCCACAGAGCCTGCTTAGCTGAAGCCATTACGCTCATAGAGTCAACTCAGACTAGGAAAAAGAAAGTAGCCCAGGTGCTCCTTCAGAAGGTATTATCCTACCACAGGGAACAAGAAAAGTTAAATCGAGGAAGGCCACTTGCGTTTAGAGTGGGTTAGTCCTTTAATCCTGTTCAATAGTTGCTTTGGCAGAACAACAGCGCTCACCTTTCACTATCACCATTTTCATTTAAGCCCTGTACTCTTTAATCTTGCATTGTTGGTTACTTACGGTCTGTAATGATTCTAGATTGCTTCTGCTGTCAGTGAAGTTACAGCTTGGGCTGGAAAAGGTTCTCAAAAAAGCTGTAGAAGTAATATACGTTTCTTTGGTCACTGTGGGACAGCTATTGCGGGTTGGTTTTTGTTTTGTTTTCTACGGCTGGTGGTGTTTCAGTATGCATTATGAGATGTTAGGCAGTTAGCAATAGCTGTCAAGTACGTTGATGGGGAAGGATGTAGCTCATCTGTTCAGTGTGTATTTCGAGCTAATTACAGCTGCTTAGCTAGGTGTATCAATTGTGGCACATCCTTTTATTTACCTTTGCTGTGATACTGTGATGAAACACAAACTATGTTTAAATTAGCATTGACAGCGCTTATGTAGCATGTTATTTATTTCATTAACAAGCTGGTTTTTTGCGTGGTTCTTTTTTCCCGTTTTCCTAACACGCTTGTTTAGGGTTATCTGGTCCTCCTGGTGCTGGGAAATCAACTTTCATTGAATGTTTTGGGAAAATGCTTACAGAAAGAGGACACAAAGTGTCAGTGCTGGCTGTGGACCCCTCCTCTAGTACAAGTGGTGGTAAGTAGGACTTAATGTTTCAGTTGGGTTGCTAATATATCTTGAAATATAGAGGGATCTCTTTGGGGCAAATATTGTACCCCGTACTGTATGAAATTGAGAGTTATGCGTCATCGTCCTGGCTTTGTTAGGTTTACTCTTTTCCAGTGTTTGAACACTCATATGTGTCTTTCCACCTGAAACTATTGTTAGCTGGTATTTTTAGTATCTGCATTGTTAGAAGGTACTGCAAAGGAGCTGCTTAAAAAGAAACTAACTTCAGTTTGTAGTGACTTAGAACTAGGAAAGATTATGTCTTTGTATGTGTACGTTCATATTCTTCATCAGTAGAATAGCACTGTGGCAGTATTGCAATGCTTACGTGAATGGAGCATCTCTTTTGGAATGGGCATTAAACGAATAAAACCGCACACCAGCAGCAAATACCAGGGTCATACTGGGGAAGTTTTTCTTTTTGGAGAGAATCAGCAAAGATAAATTTTGTGACCTGCTGCGTGTGGGCCAAAAAAGAAGCTGATTAGGAATTGCAGACTCCACTCTGACCTAGAATAAATCCTTCACATTCTATGGGAGTAAGATCTGCTTGTCAGGCCTTTTCAGCTTCTGAAAAGCAGGAGAGGCAAACAGGAACTTTTTCTCGATCATTTGGTGAGTGGCAGGAAAAGAGGGAAGGGAAATGTGGCTGTCATGCACGTTTGAAATAATAATAATTTTTTAAGGTTCTTTATTGGGTGATAAAACACGGATGACTGAGTTGTCAAGAGACATGAATGCATACATCAGACCGTCTCCAACCAGAGGGACACTAGGAGGTGTGACGAGGACTACAAATGAAGCCATTCTGCTGTGTGAAGGAGGAGGCTACGATGTTGTTCTTGTGGAAACAGTAGGTAGGTGCTTAGGGTTTTCTTCCAGTTGTCCTGCTGTGATATCTAATATTAGCTGTGTCACTAACTACAAACTTTTTGTCACCTTGAATTTTGCTTGTGCTCTTATACAAGGTGAAAATTCATACTTGCTGTCAATTTTCTAACCGTGTACCTTTTTGCATCCTGTAACAGCACCGGAACGGTGTGTTCCATGTTGTCTGTGCTTATTGGTCCTGAGGCACAGGAACAGGCTGCCCACTGAAGCTGGGGGTGCCCCATCCTTGCAGGCACTCAGGGTGGGGTTGCGTGGGGCCCTGGGCAGCCTGAGCTGGTGTGAGGCAGCCCTGCCCACGGCAGTCTGGGTGGGCTGTAAGGTCCCTTCCAAACCCAACTGCTCTGTGATTCTGTGGTTAGTCTGTATCAGAGAGATGGTGCAAAACCGCCCTTTGTTACAAGCGCTGTCATTAACGAGACTGTGAAAGCTTACCATGAGCGGTAAACTCTGGATTTAATTTTTCAGGTGTGGGACAGTCAGAATTTGCCGTGGCTGATATGGTTGATATGTTTATATTGGTGCTGCCACCCGCGGGTGGTGATGAATTACAGGTATTTTTCACATTCTCTTAATTGCTACTGAAGGTTAGAAAGAGAAATTAAAGTCTAGAAATGTAGTCTGTGCAGGAGGTTAATTTCAGTAGCATTTTGTCAATTATGCTGATGTTACTGGAGTCTTTTCAGTGTGTTACCAGTTTATCACACAACTGGGATCTGATCTTTTTTAACCATACATGAGAAGTACTAGTTAGTTAGATTTTGATGTTCTGTGACTTACTGTGACCTATTTACTAGCTATATGCGATTTATTGGGAGCATTTTTTTATTACAGGAAAACAGTACAACAAGTCTTGCAAACTTGGTCGTGTTTTGGTTAAACTTAAGTCTCTGTGCATAAAATGGTCTCTCATGTAAACTCTGATACCCGTACGTAGCATCCCTGTGTCAGAATAATAACTGGTGATGATAAAGGCCATTAGTCCAACTGTTGCATGGCTAGTGTATCCAGCCACCCCCAAGCAGGAGCCACCAGAAACTAAGCTTTTCTGATCCGCTTCCTGCTCTTAGCTCCGTGTGTTGCAGCTCTTCTGGGTATTCATGATTCCTCTCTGTGTTCCGTGCAGGGTATCAAACGGGGTATAATTGAGATGGCAGATCTAGTTGCTATAAATAAAGCTGATGGTGATTTAATTGTGCCTGCACGGAGAATACAAGCTGAATATGTCAGTGCTATGAAGCTGCTTCGCAAGCGTTCGAAGGTTTGGAGACCAAAGGTGTGTGTACTTTGCTATAGCATTTCTGCTGAGGTGTTGTTTGTTGTCTTCCCAGAAAAAGTGCTGGATGATTTACAGCTGTTACTGTCTCACCTAGCTGCATTAAGTCTCTCTGAACTCTTTTAGAAAAATTTTAGTACGATTGCTTAGATTTTTGCACTGTGTGAGAGACTTGTTTGCCACTGTTTCTATTTCACCTCTGATCTCAAGGTGTGCTGCATGAAACACTGCAAAGCCACAGTCCTGCCCACTGTGGTTTCTGTCATGAGCTACAATCTCAGCTCTAGCAGCCCAGTAACATGGGTTGTAGTTGTACTAACTTATCTTGCTTTTAGTAAATTCTGATTATCTTAAATGTACTGTGAGCTATTTATCCCCTTTTTATAACTTTCAAACCTGTGGTTGTATTTGTTCTTTCACTTGTTAAGGTGTTTCCTTTAATTTTTTGCTTCTTTTTTAAAACACCTAATAGTAGTTCTAATGAGCAAGAGCCTCATCTATTGGTGTATGCAATGTCTAGATTATAGGGGTTGTTGTTCTGAGTGCTTTTATTGTTAATGCATTATTCTGTATATTAAAAGGTGACAGTAAATTATTAAGAAAAAGATTCAGTACTAATATAGGTACGTGTGCACACACTCTAACTCTTATGTGAGTATATAAAGGAGACTTGCTCTACACTGCCTAAAATTGACTCCTTGAATTAAGTTATCTCAGCTGAGCTGCCTGAGGCTGAACCATTGTTTTGTCATGTTTGTTTTTAGATCTGATTAGAGCTGCTAGTCATTGTAATCGGAAATGTAATGGCTGAAGTTAGTGCAGAAGAGTTTCTAATACTGAAATCTCTTTCATTTCAGATAAGGTTTTTAACACCGTAAATCATTTCAGGTGTAAACAGATATGTTTCCAGCAGAATACTGTGTTTTGGGTTTATCAGTTCCTCTTTTTGCAGCAGCATATTGTTTTGACATAATCACATATGCGGAACATGGTACTTTGCTTTTCACCACTATATTTAACAGCTCACTGCTATCTTATAAGCAGCTGATGCATCTGGATGGGTACCTGTTTATTAAGCCTTATAAAAGCGACCCAGAACCCTTGTTTGAGACCAGTGACTTAAACAGGCCAGCAGAAATCTGTCTCTGTTTTAGTGATGGCTTTGTCTGACTACTGGAAAAAAAGAAAATAGTGATGTGTGGGGGCTTCAGCCATCAGATTGGAGAAAGATTTTTTTCTTAAGAAGAGTAAAAACAGAAGTAATATGTAACAGGTTCTGTTGGATGCCTAAAATACTTGGGCAGAATGAATTCCTGATTTGGGAAGCATACATAAAGAGAAGTTTAATACCTCATTTCTGGAATATTTTGAGTGCAGAAGGGTAGCTGTCAGCACCTGTCTACCAGAGTACGTAATCAAGTTTACGTTTAAGTAAAACAGCAACACTGCTCATTTTTAGCTAAAGATCATATTTAAAATGATTCTCACTTGTCATACAAGCAGTTGAACAAGCCATTTGTCCCAAATATTATGGATCTCAAGGTCTACTTAGACTTGGTACAATTCCATCTTTGAGATTTTTTTTTTTTATTTTTTATTCTTCACGGAGAAAAGAGTGAGCAGCACAAAACTGTTGTGAGCAGCACTGGGTGAAGCAAACTTGCCTTCTATGTTACCTGGCTGTTGCAGTCTACCTGATGCAGTAATCAAACCCTTAAGCCCAGTAGTTACTTGGCTTTAAAAATTCTTCTGAATCCAACAGGTAATGCGTATCTCTGCCAAAACTGGAGAAGGTATCTCAGATATGTGGGATAAAATGACCGAATTTCGTGACCTCATGCTCACGAGCGGTGAGCTGATTGCGAAACGACGGAAGCAGCAGAAAGTGTGGATGTGGAATCTCATTCAAGAAAACATGTTGGAACATTTCCGGAGTCACTTGGCAGTCAAGGATAAGATTCCACTTCTAGAAGAAAAGGTTCTTAGTGGTGTCTTGTCTCCTGGGCTGGCAGCTGACATGCTGCTGAAAGCATTCAAGGATGGTCTCTAATTGTTATATTCTGTGTTCTTATATACATTGTGTTCTTGCTAATTTCTTCATGTAAATGTAAACATTAAATACAGTCTTTCTTTGTGTGAATTCAAGTCTTTCACTATAACGGACTCTAATGGAATATGTTTGTTAGTATGTATTAGTACTCTGGCACAAAATACTGCAGGATTCTGTATATGCAAAGTTTGATGCAGACACACTCAGAGATTACTACACGTGGACTTTTTGGAGTCTGTACACATAATAGGTTTGTTGGTCAAAAACGTGAGCCTGTGTCAAAATGTGACCAGTTTTGAATGGGTGGGAGAGAAACGTTTGATGCATCCATTTCATCATGGGGCTATCTTAGAGGTGATAAACACTTCTTTCCATTCCGATTTACTATTGGTTGTTGCTTATATGGATTACTTTTTCCTTCCTCTTGAGTCTCTGCGAGAACATTGGGCCCCTGGTAGCCCCTGATTGCAGTCTTAACTTTAAATACATGGTATGCATGTAAATAGAATTGTTTGATCATGGTTTGGAAGCGGTAGCTATTGACTGTACGCTAGGAGAAGAGAATTTTAGATGAGGTTTTAACTAGGTGTTTTAAGACAAAAGCAAAGTTTAATTAGAGTTTTTAAAATACAAACATGTGGAACCAGTGCCATCCACCAAGTTTTTAATCTTTTTATACCTGAATAACTGTTTGAGGTTCTTACTTGATTGAAGTAAGCTTTTCATATTTGAATGAAATGTCTACTTTGCTCTTCTCTTATAGATGACATGACTACTTAGGACTAAAAGTATGTAAAATTTGGGAGTTTTTCTGTTGTTGTTTTTTTAATTATTTTATTTTAGATTTCCCTTGAGAACACAGCTGGAGTTGGCATTTCCCTAGTTCATGAGCTAGAAAGCAGGGTTGCCTGCTAACTATGAAGAGTAAAAGGAAAACGCTGATTTCTTGGGGGCTGACAGAAAAGCATTAAACTAACAGGAGTTTTAATGAGTCTACTGTCGCACATATGAATTAACATAAAAGGCATTGAAGTGCTTTTTACTTACAGACTTGATGTTTCTGTACACGTACTGTAGCGTGTGAGATAGTGTCTTTTTTCTCTCTCTCTTTTTTTTTTTTTTTTAAATTTAAGTTCAGTACTACCTGTCTGGATTCCTAAGAAGTGTGCATTTTGCAGAGAAGTTGTGTTCTGGCAACCTGAGTCTGGATTTCTCAAACAATTGCAGGTAGCAAAGAATCGCTTTGCTTTAATTCTATTTCTTTTTTCCTTCCTTTCTTCCTTTTTTTTTTTTTT
>VXAB01006008.1:281547-343065 GCA_013399175.1 Odontophorus gujanensis | reverse complement strand
TTTTTTTTTTTTTTTTTTCTGGAGATTTTTTTTTCTCTTTCCCCCTGTACCAGTGTTATATTGAGTTCTCAGCTAAGTCTGATTTGTGTTGCTAGGCCTCTGTACTTCCTAGTTTGCACTCCTTGGGTGTAATTCAGCAACTATCAGAACAGATTAATGAATGTTGAAAATGCTGAGGACGCTTTCTTTCTGTTTATCAAAGTAGCAGAAATTAAACAATGTGGAAATGTCCATCAGTGGCTAAAACATGACGGTTATTTCTTTCATTGTATGAGGCTTTATGTTTTGCTGTCTGTATACTTTTACTTTGAGAACACAAAGAATGAAGAGAAAGTAAAATCAAACTGTAATGTAAAGTAAAACTGTTTTGTAAGTTATAGCAAGGATCCCATTGTATATTTGTAGTGAAATGGTAACAAAGCGCATTGTGGAATTTCGGAGACGTGACACCAAAGCATTTCTTTATTAAGAAATTTGGTACCAATGTAACTGGTACCAGTGGTTTCCACCACATAGGTTGTCAGGACTTCAGTGGTGTTAGCCACTTACTTCTTAAACTTTGCATCCTAAATGAGTAATCTGGGATTTCTGCAGTCAGTTACGTAAAAATACCTGGAGAGGAACGTTTAAGGGGTGGCAGAAGAACAGGGCCTTGACTGTTACCTTTCTGTGTTAGAAACTGTAAAAGTGCTACGTTTTTCCACTTTTATTCATTTATTTTTACTTGAAAGATAGTTTAGCTCTCTATTGAACATGACAAAAAGTACCCCAAGCCAAAAGGAGTGTCTGTCGTCCTCTCAGCTTTAAAAATCAACGATATTTTTGATACCAAATAGTGAAAAAGGTAGATGGAAAATGAATGAACAACAGCAACAGTATTTTAGCTGGTAAGTTCTCAACTTTTTGCTAGTCCATTTGCTCTAGGTGGCAGTGTTTGAAGTGACCTTGCTTGTACTTATCTGCTACATCAACTCTTGTTAGTGTCGTTATTTTTTTTCTGTTGGCACAGAGCTTTATTCCTTGTCTCTTACATGGGAGCTGTCAGGCAAGTGAAATAGAACTTGTGGCTTTGTTTAAATGGGGCTGTTGTTGTGGAACAGTTCTTCAAGATTTGTTCAAGATTTTGTTTTCTGGACCCAGAAAATTCTGCTCAAGCCATGGGTCGTCATTATTTTCTTGTTTTGTGGCTTTTAAAGTATAGTTAATTTACTAATGAACTTTTAAGATAATGCAGTGGTTTAAGCAAGTTCTACTTTTCATTCAGCTGCATCTTCCTCTGAAGTGAGCGGAATTAGATTTGCCTTCTTGATGTGTTTGTGCCTCATGCTTCAGTAGACAGAGAAATGCTTCATGCTGACAAGGATCTGCAGAAATGGCGTGATGGGTAAGGGTTGTTGCTTTGTTTTTCAGTAATTCCTCTACCAAATTGAAAAGCTGTACTGCATGAACTATGAGCTGAGCCTCGCGTGTGGGAAGCAAATTGTTTTCTAGCTAGGAAAATACAACTACAAAATGTTTTCAAGCCAATTGTTCAATTAGTTGTGCAGTTTTCTTTATGTCCTCACTGACATAAACAAAATGACGAAGCATATTGTGTTCAGAATGGCTGACTAACTTGAGCTGGTAGGCTAAAATTTAGTAAACAGATAAGTATTTCCTGAGATGGGAAGTGGCATTTGCAGCTGTAGCTCTGTGGGATTAAAAGGAGTAAAGTGCTCTACATCATTGAAGTAAGTGGGCTTCGGAAACAGCACAGTAAATAGATCTGGTGAGTAGGATGTTGACGTATTTTCTGGTTTCTGGAGTTGTTACTTTCACGTTAACGTTTAGGACCACAGCTACTACAGGGCAGTATGTGAAAACATATACTATATATGAAACATACATCTATATGAGAAAGTACTAGCAAGATTGCTAGATAATACAGTGAACTGTCAGACAAATTTATATGGACATTCCAGATGTATAAACTCTTGTGTCCTGTCAAGTCTTGCAGTTATATCTAAGTGTGAAACTTTTCCCCAGGTCCCTCTGTAATAGATGTTGCTGCTGTTTCACAGCTGGAAAAACAAGTGTGAGATGAAGTGATTTGCCAGCCCTCTTTAACAGGTCAGTAGAGTATAAGGGTTACAGTTCAGTAGTCTTTACTCTGAACCCCATGTATGCTTGACGTCTGTGTACTTAAGGTTGGAAAAATGCTCATAGCTAGTTCATGTTCTCAGTGTGACTTCTTTCATATCTAATCTCTCTTCAGTGACAGGACAGAGTGATCCCTTAATGATTACTGTTCTGCAGTAATGTCCTGCTTTAAGTTGTGGAAAACTTTTCCCTGAAAATCAGTCTGCCTTCACCTTTTTGTTGTTGCGTGGCTTCCTGTTATATATGCTCGCTCAGTCTTTCAGTTCTCCTTGTGTGTGTTGCTAATACATGAATTTGCAGTGTGTTAGATGTCTTATTTGTGAGTTTTGGTATTTCTTGGGGAGGTTGAGCACTGCTGAAGAGTACACACGAACTTTTTAAAGAATTAGTCTCGTGCAGCTTTCTTCCTAAATTTTTTATTTCTTGGAGTTACTTGGCAAGACCCACTTACTGGCTTACTCTGTTCTAGCACAAGCATACTCATTTCTTCTTTTTCTTGCTCAGTGTTATTTTGTTCCCTTCCTGAATGCAGTCAAGATGTAACAGTGTCTGTGTTTTAAAATGAGAAACGTTCTTGCAGAGCATGATGATTCCAAAACTATTCCTGCTGGACGTTCTAAAGCAGGTATCATTGGAGACATAATTGAACAGGGGTAGATGAAAGATCAGTGTGTTTCCTTGGAATGTACAACTTGAACAAACTACAGTGTACAGCTTGACTGTGGAGTTCTTCTCGTAAAAAGGAGATCGGATACTCAGTGGTAATACCCTTATAGTTTTAAACCCTGCTCCACTATTGACATATTAGAACATTAACAAGGTTTGTAGATTGAGAATATTTTTTTTTTTTCAAAGGGAAGAAGATTTAAGCAATTACAGTACACTTTTAGAATGGATGAATGGTAGGCATATTCTGTTTCTTGCTTCAGTACCAAAGAATGGAGCTGACATTGACAGTAGTGTATGCAGAAGGTGCATTAAGGAGAAGCAGTCAGGATGTCTGTTCTCTTGAGCGTAAGGATTACTGCAGACCTTTCACTGGCAGTCCCCACCAACTGATGCGTTTGCTGTGTGAGGCTTACAGTAGTGGTCAGGCATTGAAATGGGCTGCTCAGGGAGGTGGTTGAGTTACTGTCCTTGGAGGTGTTCAAGAGATGTTTTTATGTTGTACTAAGGAGCGTGGTTTAGTGGGGAAATATTGGTGGTAGGTGGATGGTTAGACTAGACCATCTTGGAGGTCTTTTGCAACCTGGGTGGATTCTGTGATTCTATGATAAATTCCCTTTTCTGTTTTTTGGATTTGTTTGTTAAGAGGGACTTGTCTAATGTACAGAGTTGTTCTTTGGAACTAGGTGATTTTGTTTATAATCTGATTGTTCACTTGCAACAAGAGAACAAAAGCTTTACTTTTCAGAACTTTTTTCAGTTTCCTTTCATGGTGAATTTCATGCATTTTTCCCTAAAATACTGTGACAAAGTGGTTTATCTGCAGTATGTTAGTTACTTTCTGTGTCCTCAGTTTCTCTTATGTTTAGATTTCTGTCACTTATAGAGGTGTAAAAATAGCTTCAGTTTAATTATTACCTTTAAAAATTATTTAATGTTACTCATAAAGCTAATCAGTGGTTTTCTATTCTTGTTTTGCTTCTTGTATTGAAAGAAACCTAAACCTAAAGGTTCTGATGACGGTGCTGACTTGCACTGTGGCTAACTGTGATGGCTGAGGGGGTACAATATAGATACAATGAGAAAGTATTTGGATACTTGTGTGGGTTGTAGCTTTATAGTCGCACAGCTGACAGTTTATCTTGGCCTGAAACTATGACACAAAGATACTGTGTGTAGTTTTCTAATTGTAACCAGTAGAAGACAAGGGTAGTGTTAGTTTTTATGACTCGTTGCTTAGCAGCACTGGTCAACAAAAGTGCAACCTTTTCTTTGCTTCTAACTCTGATGAACCTTGGCTTGTACAGGACTCGCCAGCAAAAGGCAAGTATTTCTGAAGTCATGTTTATGAGAAACTCTCTCTTCTTGACCCATTTGTTACCTTTGGTCTTTAGTCCTCTTTCTCCTTCTCATAAAGCCTTTGAAGAAAACAGGCACCATCCTGGGAAGGATGGGAAGCTTAGAGATGATCCAGCTGTGCTAAGATGTATTCTGTCACTTATGGGGAAAAGAAACCCAGTTCATCCCCAGGCTGTACGTGTCTACTCATGGAAGGAGAAACAGACTTCAGCCATTACAGTAAGGCTTATTCTCGTTTAGAGAAGCTTTCTCAGTATTTTGAAGTAAGCAAAATATTTCATAGAGTAAGGGGAGAATAACGGTCCCAAGAATTTTCGGTTCTACTTCTTTTAGGAGGCATTTTGCAAACTGAACTAGAAGGAACATTGAATGTGTTTGAAGGTAAGTATCTGCAATGAATCTGCATGCCTGAAGGCTGTGCTGCCATTCAGCGAGACCTGGACAGGCTGAAGAGCTGGGCAGTCAGAAACAGGATGAAATTTAACAAAAGCAAATATAGAGTCTTGCACCTAGGGAGGAATAATTGCATGCACCAGTACAGGCTGGAGGATGAGCTGCTGGAGAGGAGCTCTGCAGAGGGGGACCTGGGTGTCCTGGTGGACAACAGGTTGGCCATGAACCAGCAGTGTGCCCTTGTGGCCAAGAGGGCCAATGGCATTCTGGGGTGCATTAAAAAGAGCATGGCCAGCAGGTCAAGGGAGGTGATCCTCGCCCCCTACTCTGCCCTGGTGAGGCCTCATCTGGAGTACTGTGTCCAGTTCTGGGCTCCCCAGTATAAAAAAGACAGGGATCTCTTGGAAAGAGTCCAGCGTGGGGCCACAAAGATGGTGAAGGGCCTGGAAGATCTCCCCTGTGAAGAAAGGCTAAATGAACTGGGTCTCTTTAGCCTTGAGAAACGAAGACTGAGAGGGAACCTGATCCATGTTTATAAATATCTGTGGTGTGGGGAACAAAGTGACAAGGCCGGACTCTTTTCAGCAGTGTGTGGAGACAGGACAAGGGGAACGGCCAGAAACTGCAGCACAGGAGGTTCCGCACCAATGTGCACAAGAACTTCTTTACGGTGAGGGTGACGGAGCACTGGCACAGGCTGCCCAGGGGGGGTGTGGAGTCTCCTTCTCTGGAGATATTCAAGACTGCCTGGACGCCTACCTGTGCGACCTGGTGTAGGGAACCTGCTTTGGCAGGGGGATTGGACTCGTTGATCTCTTGAGGTCCCTTCCAACTCCTGTGATTCTATGATTCTATGAATCAGGACTGCTTGTCCTATTCTCTCCTCTTATCAAGCTTGGCAGGTTCTACAGGACAAGAGCACGGAGCAAGTTGCATATTTCGCCTTAATTCTGAGTTATAAATTGTTAGTCTATCTGAACAGAGGTTTTCTAGTGACATCAGAAGCTGCAATGGTTAGTGTGACTTAAGTGCCAGAAGCATAGGCTAGGAACTGCGTAACCCAGGTGCTTGTCTTCTAATTCTAGAGCTAAGAGTCAGCTAAGCATGCTTTGTATATTTTGCATACTTTTTTACCCAAAACATAATGAATGAGAGATGTCTGTAAGCTTGTGGACATAAAGTGAAAAACACTTGCTTAGGCTGTGGATTTTTATCTGTTCTTCCATCAGCTCCACTACTGACTTCTGCCCTTAACCTTCAGGATTTGTTGTTAGCTGGTAACAGTATTGGTTAAGCAGTTAGGGGCAGCATAGTAGAAGGTCAGCATGTATGCCACAGGCCCATCTGCTCTGCAGTCCCTTCAGTTCTGAAATTCAAAGGTAAGCTTTCCTGATCAACTGTCCTTGTCTCATAAAATTCTTGAAGAGGACTAGTGTTGCTTGAGCTGCACAATTCGGATCAGATACTCATTTCAGAAAAGGGAGCCACACAAGAAACTTGTTTGTCCTGTGCATCACATCAAAAGCGTGATGTCTTTGGCAACAGGCAGGGCTCAGTGAAGAGAATTGAACAGCAAATTGGAATATGAATTACTTTGCAAAATTATCTGTTCTAAAAATGTGCCTTTTTTAAAAAAAATTATTTAAAATTGCACAAATCTTAGCAAAAAGTGATCTATCTGGAGATCCTGGCTGCTGCTTGAGACTAGGAGAAATTAGTTTTCATGCCCTTGCTGAACAGAATAAATTTTTTAGCTGAATCCACTCACATTTTGACTGAATGTGATTTCTTGTTTGTCTGGTGCACAACTGCTAGTATTTCATGTTTTCAGGACTCAAGTAGCTGAACTCATGTTTTGAGCTTCTGATTTAGAGGAGAAGGAATGAACTTTGGTCAAAATCAATAAGCTTTAAAAAACAATTTCAGTAAAAGCAAACTCATTTTTGCTGTTCGTAAGTGTTATGGTGCAGAATACCTGACTGGGTCCTCCTGTTTGCAGTGGCAGTAGGGTCTAAGAAGATCTGAAGGTTAACATTTCAAATTTCAGCTAATTAAAATATTATTATCCTTCACCTTTCCTTTACTTCTTCAGAGCGTGTAACTTCCTTACAAGTGAAAAAAGATCTTTGCTGTGTCTTGACTTGTCAGTGCTGTCATTTCTACACTGGCAACAAGTGGGCCAGCTGTGCTCACAGCGCTGCACTAGCACAAGTAAAAGGCACTGTGTATTTTATTTCTGTATCAAGATTCATCAGTTCTTCTGCATTAAAAAAAAAAAAAATGTGTTGAAGTGGGAAATCTCATTTTCATCTCTTGTAGAATGCACTTATCTTTTAGTTTGGCTTGAGCCATCGCCCCCCACAGCCACTTCCATTCTGCACACAATTACATTTCCTGGCTGTGCATTTGGAAATGCTGCTTTTTCTTTACATCCTGACATCACGAAGGGGATGGCATTTGAGCATGTGCTTAAGTGTGACTGAACAGGGTCCCAGAATACGGGCCATCTGATTTTCGTCCCATTAACGAGTCAGCTTCCCACTTTTGGGGAAGTAAATTTAGTTGCCTTTCAAAATTTCCTGTCTCATTGCATATGAGAGTAATTAAAATAACCTTGTTTGGCCCATTGCCAACTATTTAATCTTGGAAAACACTGCTCTGTAGATGTGCACAGATCCTGTAAGGGAACCTAATCTGGGTATGTGTCATCTAATATTTTGAATGCATGTCCCTTAGTGAACATCTGGAATGCAAGGGCGTTGCTGTTGAACAGTTTGAGTGTAATTTTGTAATTGTTTTTCTTTATTTACTTTCTCCTTAATGTTAAGACTGGATTAAATGGTTCCTCAGATTAGCGTGGTGTTTCCTCACATAGATTTCATCATAAAATCAGAATAGAAGAAAGATTGCAAGCAAGCCTTGTATAAGGAAAGTGGAATCGCATTGGAAAGTTGCAGTGCAGGTTTAGATATTGTACGGGCTTGACAGAATTAAAGCTGCTTTTGCTTTTTGGTTTCATAGATCCGGAGCTTTTGTAGTAAACCACCTTGTTTGCATGCCAAGAAATGCTGGAGGTGACAAAGGTAAATCTTTTTAATTTGAAGATTATTCCTCAGCCAACTTTGCAGTAGCTTCGTTTTCTAGATTCTCCTTGGTGAAACAGTGACAGTGGTTTACAGAGAAAACAAAACTGCTTAGGGCGGTTTCTTAGAAAGAGAACTGAATACGGCACTCGGTGTGTCGGGGAACTTGAAAGCGGGCGGTGTACAGCCGCAGCCCTTACGTCTCGGTTGCAGGATGTTCGGACTGCCCTTAGGTGGCGCTCAATAGCAACGCTCAGCTCTTCAGTGCGGCGTCTGAGATGGCTGTGCCTCCGCGGGGTCAATCCACCTTAGGGCTGCTTTTGCCCTAGCTGGGCGTATGCTTTGATAAGTTGGTGAAAGGCTTCCTTTTGACCTGCTGACCTTGGACTACTGATAAAATTGAAATTCAGTTTTATTTGTCCATGAAGTTTTCAGGTGAAATAAAATTCCAAACTGTTGCGTGGATAAGTTTTGGAAGTGAAAGGGACCATCAGGGCCTGGGCTTGCATCAGGGCATTCCACACAAGTAAGAGCCTTCCATCCAGTAGAAGACACCTTCTTTCTTTCCAAAGTACGATGTCCAGTGACTGACTAGATGATGTGTATTCCCGACCCTTGTTTTCTGTATATCCAAGGATCCATAACCTTGGTCTAAAACTGTGCCTTAGTTTCAGCCTGCAAACATGGATAAGCTATCTCTGGGCATTTCTAATTTAAACCCCTAAATGCAGTCTGTCAGTAGAGACATATTAAGTATTAAATTCAAACATGGGTTTCAGTAGCTGCCGTAATTTAATTCTTATAGAACTTATTAGGAGTGTGTCAAATATATTGCTGTCTGTCCGTAAAACAGAGTGCTTCTGAATAATAGCTCAAGATTTTTTTGAGGGCATTTGAGGATCGTTGTGATGGAAGAACGGTGTTCACTCTCCTTGTGTAAATACAGATGTGGTACTGTGGCTTTCAGGTTAAATCTACCATGCTGTATTTCTGAAGAGTTGCTGGATCGGGGATGAGGATCTGAGGGCATGAATTGTGCCGTTAATTACACAGAAATTGAAATGAAATTTCCTTCAGCAGGATGGATCTCAAGCCATGAGATAGTTTTTGTTTGGAACTGGTTGGTGAATTTATGAAAGGACTTTATTAGACAAGTCTCAAATACTCTACTGGAAACTAATCTTTTCTTTTGTAGTGAGGCAAGAGAAAAGTGAGATGTTGAAAATGACTTGACTCCTGCACCTTGGTAAAGAGCTATGTGAGACCATTTTTCTAAGTTAGGAATAGAACCTTCCTGTAGTTCTATTTTGTGTTTATGCATGTTCCTGTAATTTGGGAATGGATTAGATTCCTTCACACCTTTTATCACGATTTGAGGGGGTTAAGCCTAGGAGTATCCTGCCAAAGCAAATTAAAGAATTCATGTTTCCAGCATGACTTCATTTAGTCATGACTTTTATTTATTTAGGGAGAGTGGGAGAGAAAGAGCTGGTGTTGTTACAATCTGGGCTCTATTTTTTTAATCTCTGTAACTTCCTATAACCCAACTATTTTTTTTGACCTTTGAAATGTACCAGACTGCATAAACTGAATATCCAGTGTGTACTCTGCTCGTCCCAGTAACTTTCATCCTGTGGTCTCTGCATGCTGTTATTTTAGGTGTGTATTTAACCATTATGTGAGTTGTTAATGTTACCCAAAATTGTGCTGGCACGAAGCTGGGAACAAGTACTGAGAGTTTGTTCTGTGTGTACTGAGAAAGTCTGTGGCTGAAATTGCCAACAGTTAAGTGTTACTGGGTGGTGACTTGTGGCCTAAATGCAGGGACTATGAATTCTCACCTATGGAAAGGGAACCCCGTAGCTATGCAGTATGTTCTTTCAGCTGCAGCTGAATTTCTGCCATATTAAAATCCTCAAGCAGCAATGTGTCACACTGATCTCGCATTTTGCTTTCTCAAGGCTCTGTTCAAATGTTTGAACTCAGGAAAAAACTCCGCCATGCTTCGAGTGAGTATCACTAAAACTTTACAGAAAAAGAAATAAGCACCATTAGGTTAAAGCAGCTTTTCCTCTCCACACAGCAAGTCAATGGTGGAGCTGGAATTACAGCTTGGGAGGCTTCTGGCTCTTGCTGCACTACGATGCTGTGTAGAAAGGTCATTTCCAGAAATAGTACTGAGAGTTCCCATTTATTATTGATAATAGGAGTGGCTGACATAGCACAAGGTTGTGCTGCCATTTGGCGAGACCTGGGCAGGCTGGAGAGTTGGGTGATGGGAACATTAAGAGGTTCAACAAGGGCAAGTGTAGAGTCCTACAACTGGGGAGGAATAACTGCACTCATCAGTAAAGGTTGGCAGCTGACCTGCCAGAGCGGAGCTCTGCAGAGAAGGACCTGGGGGTCCTGGTGGACAACAGGCTGGCTGTGAGCCAGCTGCACGCCGTGGTGGCCAAGAAGGCTGATAGGAATCTTGGGGTGCGTTAACAAGAGTGCAACCAGCAGGTTGAGGAAGGTGATCCTTGCCCCCCAGCTCTGCCCTCGTGAGGCCACTGTGTCCAGTTCCAGGCTTCTCAGTTCGAAAAAGACAGGAACTTCTAGACAGAGGCCAGTGAAGGGCCACAAAGATGATTAGGGGCCTGGAACATCTCCCTGATGAGGGAAAGCTGAAATATCTGGATCTGTTCAGCCTGGAGAAGACTTGGAGGAGGGATCTGATCTGAAGACTGAGAGCGAAGTGCATAGGATCAGGTTCTTTATAGTGCTGCCTAGTGGCAGGATAAGGAGCCATGGGCCCAAACTGAGACATAGGAAGTTCCATACGAACATGAGGAAACTTTGCTGTGAGGATGGTAGAGCTGCCCAGGGAAATCATGGAGTCTCTTTCTTTCCCTGGAGATGCTCAAAACCCGGCTGGATGCTTTCCTGTGCAACCTACTGCAGGGAGCCTGCTTTAGCAGAGAGCTTGGACTGGATGGTCTGCCAACCTAGGAGGCTGGTAATTGAAAACGTTGGTGGCAGTGTTTTCCCTGAGTTAAGTGACAGTGACCCAGCACTGGCCTGCTTGGCAGTAGCAGCTGAGGTGTGAGTTGGGGGGCCTGCAGGAGTGCCTGGTTTGGTCTTTGGCGCTTTCAGAGTGGAAGACAAACCCCATCACCACACGGTGGAGCAGGGGAAAGGCAAGTGACTACTTGTGAAAGGGTTTTCAGAGAGATTTGATTGCAGCCAGACTCGGTTCCTCAAGTGTACCTAGGGCTGAGGTGTCTGGTACACATTACTTGATCCTGTTTGTTTTTACTTTGCCTTGTGTCATTCCACGTGAATTTACTGGCTTCTGCAGTGTACTTAGTAGAGCTTACTGAAGATTTCTGTTTCTTGTTTTTCATCTACATAAATTATTTTAACAGTCTTGTTAATTAGAAAATCCAGAAGTATTGACGGGGCTTGAGTTTGTTTTCCCTGAGCACTTAAATCTGTGCATTTGTAACTGACAGAAGAACTGAATGATATTTTATGCTGGCCAAGTGAGAAAAATTCCAGAGAACGATTGTGAGGAGAGCAACATTCGCAAAACAAATAGTCATCAAATCAAATAACTGTTTTGTTTTGAGTCAGAGTGGAGTGTTTCCAAATAGGCAGACACTAGGGGAAAGAAAAAAAAAACTACAAACAAAAACAAAGATGAAAGATTAAGAAAACAAAATGTGTAAGTAAATGTAAGAAATCAGAGCTCGTATAGTATAGAGAAAGTAGCAGGGGTGCTGTTCTCTCATCTTTACATCTGCAGATGCATGTGTTTGAATTCACAACCCGCTAGGAGCTTTACATACTGGATTTGCTTTTGAATGCTCCTTAGTTAAGCAATTGAATCTATTGCTGTGGGCACTGGGAATGCCTGCTTGGCGTTTATGGTCACTTTCTTGAGAACATTACCTTCTGAAGGTCAAACATGGGAGAGCCTGTTCTGTTTAATTCTTGCACGTAACAGTCAGAGTGGTTACTGCTTTGAAAAAGCAATCTAGACATTCCTGCCTGTCTCTAGTTTATCACTTTAACTGAATTGCTTTTATCTATATATGTACGTGTATGTGGAGTGTTGGTTTTTTTTTTCATCTCTTTACATGAATTCAGATTTTTTTTTTCTAAATCACAACTGAAGTTGGTTAAATAACAATCAGAGATTGAAATGTAAGTGCTAGTGTTTCTGAGTGGTATTTTGCTACAAACATGCTGCTTTCATTCCTTGTGATAATCAAGTCAGCCATAGGCAAACAGTCCCACATAGGGAAAATCAGTTTACTTTCAGCTTGAGGAAGAAAGAAATACAATCTCATGTGATTGATGCCAAACGATTCTTGGTAAATGCTGATGGCAACGTAATGTCAGCGTTGAGTATGTCTGCCTTCTCTACAAGGGAACTCCAGAGGGACTGAGCAGAAACATCCTACATGAAGGGACAAATGGTCTCTTTAGTGAGTCTCTCAGTTCATATGCCTGGTTTTGCTGTTTGGGCAGTGCAAAGTTTAAGTCTCTGTGGTAGAAAGGGAGGTTTTGAGGTCCTGTGATTCCCAGTGTCAGATGGCTTAGTGTTTCCTCTTGGTATGAATCCTTTCTAAGAACTAGGGGAGTTGCTGCTGATCCTCAACTTTCCTCTTACAAGTCTATCATAACATGTAGTATTTTGATGCTAAAAATGCAGTGAAACAACCCATAGATTTTGTGATCCGTTACCAGATACGCTGGTGTTAAAGAAAAGCAGTTGTGGTAGCAGTGACTAGATTGTCTCCTTTAAGGTTTATGTTTTTGGGAAGTTTGGATGGGAGAAACTGTGCTTCCTCTGTATTTCTCACCCTGAAATCCACCATGATATAGCTGCCGTGTTACCCATGTAAAAGATTCAATTTCAACTGCTTTGAATGTTATCTTTTAATTCCAACAAATAGCCTTCTTCCAGTGTACTGCTCTTTAAAAAGGCTCACATAAACAGCTGCACCAGCTGTTGGGCTATTTGGAATATATAGCAGACTTACTTTGTCAAACTAGTAGTGGTGTTTTTCTGGAATTAGGAGAATTCAGGCCTCCTTAAATCTGGACTTGCATTACCAACAAATTTGAGTATTTTTACCCCTAGCTAGAGGGTCTTATTTTGAATCTGCTGCTCTGTGACTTGGTCAGGGTGAGCAGCGTGCCGTATATCTGCCTGCAGTTGTTTGGAACTGTTGCAGTGTGCTGCGTGTTGCAGGCAGATTTACGGCTGAGGTAAAAGGAACAACCACTTGTTACCATCTTCTCCCTGCCCCCTTGCCATGTGTCAAACTGCTCAGCGTTCCCCCAGCACTGGGTTGCTCAGAACCAGGGGAAGAGTGCTAAAGAAAGCAGCGAGTGGACCCCTGAATTGATTGCCTTAGCTCTCATTTTCTTCTGAGTTGTACATTTCTGTCTTGTTTTGACCAGGGCTTTTCCAATGATTCGTGATGGGGAAGAACTACTGAGAATATGAAAGGTTTTGTAGTTGTAAGAGGGAAGATGCAGGGCAGGCAGGATCAAGACTCCCAGCTGTTGCGTAAATAATTTGAAGGGCATAATTTCTTCAAGAGGCTCTTTTGTGGTTAAGTAGTTCAAGTCATCGCTGTTAGTTAGGATGCCTGGGTTCTTTAGACCCAACAGACTGAATTTATATATTATTTTTTGTCATCCCGATGTTGTTTATTTATTTATTTATTTTAACTTGAGCTTCTTGATGTCTTCTGTATACCCAGCCTTGCTAAGGCTGTTAATCCATCCATTTTTCCTATTTTGCAATTCATAGGAGGGCGTATTCCTGTATTTCTGTTGGCAGTTAACTATACCATGTATAGTTCTCCTTGTCTTTACTTCTGTCCTTAGATGGGAAACTGCTTTGAGTGAGTGTGGAATTTCTGTTACTTTTAATTGCTAAGAGCAAAATCCTACTTCAGCGAAGCTCCTCTTTTTCATTTCCTTCCTGATGCTATCTCTGCACCACCGTTTCCTGACTGACAGACCTCTTGCTAGCTGGAGGCAGCGGGTTACAATCCTGGCAGTAAGAGACACCTGTCAGATGCAGCTCTCTTCTCCAGTGCTAAGTGATAAGGGAAAACGCATTTTTGAGTTGGAGTTAGGAAAGACAAGAATCCACGCTGGTCCTTTGTGCAAAATCCTGACTGCTGCTTTTCAAAAGACCCAACTTCTGTCATGCACTGGAGTAGTTTGTTGCAGTATGAAGTTTTTACTTATGGATATTCTTAAGCAAAAATCATGCTTCCTTGTAGAACTCGTGGGCTGGGATAAAATTACTTATGGAGATAGAGAGAAAAAAGAGCAGCGGAAGAGGGCCCGATGAACTCCTACCCCTTCAAAACTCTCCTGCGTAATGTTGTATGGTATGGAATATCCCTTAGGCCACTTTAGGTCAGCTGTCCTGATTCTGTCCCCTTCCAGCTCCTTGGGCCCCCACAACCGCTCTTTGCTGAGACACTAAAATGGCCTTGGCTCTGTACGGCACTGCTTAGCAACAATTACAAACGTTGGTGCTTTATCAGCATTGTTTTTCTTCTAGAACCCAAACACAGCATCATGCCAGGCACTTGGAAGAAAACAATTCCATCCCAGCTGAAACTAAGACATTGATCACAGGAAAATAAAAAAGAACAAAACAAAAAAAACCTTCTGTATTTTGAACTTGAAGTACCCAGAGGTTAGCTTCCATGCCTTCTAAATCAAGAAAACCCAGTCCTTTTCCTTCAGAGTCAGCCTGTGATCCATGGTAGACAAAATCTCCATTTCCTAGTCAGGTGTGCATTAACCTTCTCTCCAGCACCCCTCTCTTCCAAAGAAGCCTGCAGGGTCAGGGCTCAGCCTGTTGAGATGGTGACTGGGGAGGGTCTGGTTTCAGGTCCTCCCGTAGCTCTGTGATTGGAACCTTGGACTGTCCCATCTCTCTGTTCCTGGAGAGTATTATTGCCCTTCTCAGGTGTTAGCAGACAAGTCTCAGCTTCTCTATTCTGTAGCCTGTACCAAGTCTAACACAGACTTGATAGTCCATTAGTAGTAAGAGAGTCTGTGCTTACTGTCAAGAACAACCCCGTGTCACTGTGGGCAAATGGATGGGATTTCCTGTCTGGTGTGCAGACAGGCTGCTGTCTCCCTTGAGCTGACTTGCCTGGTGTCCCAGGTTGCTTACTGGAGTTGAAAAGGGTGAGACTTACTTCTTTCTCTCTTGCAGTTTCAGAGCACTTAGCAGCTGTCTCTGGCTTGTGCCCACACATGGGAGCTTTCTCTGCATTCTTGCACACTACTAGGAGAGCTCTTGAAGTTTTTTGAACAGACAGAAGGGCTTCTCCCTTTTCTCCACTGACCATCCTGTTTATTATTGCCTGGGAGGAAAGAGGAAACGAGAAAACTTTCAGATTTCACTTTGTTAATGATGTATGCATTACTGGGCATTGCAGGTGTTCTTTCCTTTTGTGTTTGCAGAAGTCTTCAGAAAGTCTGCTTCCGTGAGTGGACCTTTGATAAGAAGAGTTGAGGTGCTTATCAGTCTAAGTGCAGCACGATTGGTCTGAGCTTGTCGTGACACCACAACTTGTTGGCCTGCCCTCTGCAAGAGCGCGCCAGGGAGCAGCGAGGTACGTCAGCTTCTGTGAGCACTGCTGAGGTGGAAGTTCTCTGGCTTTCAATGTTTGCACAGTAAATTCAATGTCAACATGTACAGACAGCAGATCTCGGAGGACTAAGAGGTAAATAGGCCTTTTTTATTTTTATTTTTTTTGAGGTTTCTAGAGCAAGATGCAAAGCTGAGGGATTTCTTCCAGCTTTTGCCGTCATGAATTGGCAGGTGGCTTGGGAGGTAGTGCTGACAATGAGCTTTGAACCATGTCAGCTTTTGGAATGTAGGGAACATATCCACTGCAGACTTAGGAGTCCTGTCCTCTCTGTGGCTGCCAATGACATTTTTTGGTCATCTGTTTTATTTTTATTTGGTTATTAAAAGTTAAGTTAGGTGTCCCAGTCCCTGTGTTAGTGTATCCTAGGAAGCTAAAAAAGAAACAACTTCCCCAGGAAGAGTGAAGTCTGAAGCGTATGAAAGAACGCCCCACTGATTTTCTTCTCCTTCCCCAAATGTGGAGTATTCTTGATGTATCCAAATAAGAGCGTGGGTCTTGAGAAACTGTTGATTAGCAAACAGAAAGCCAATGATGTGTCTGGCATGACTTCTGCTGTCGATAGCAAGTGTACAAATGGAGAAACTGGCTGTTATAGGGACAAAATAAAAAATTGGGAAATTGTTGCAAATCCTGCTCCGTGGGAAATTCCTGTCTTTCAAAACTTGTCTAACATAAAGCATCGCCCTGGAAGAAACCTCTGAGTAATCCCAATTTCTGGATGATTTTCTTCTTCCTTCTGGGGTGTTAGTCAGTAGCATTTACCTAGAGAGAAGGATACTGGCAGGAACTGAGGAACAGATGGGTCAGTCTAGCGGGGTAAACCCTTTTACCACATGTGAATGCCAGTTGTGAGCAGAGTGAGCTAGTTGTGCAAGAGCTGAGGTCCAGTGGAGAATGCAGCAATGCTCGCAGGTGACCTGTCTGTTTGTGGTAGGAGTAAACAGAACGGGACTGTCCAGCTTGAGTATCTGCAGTAGGCTGCTGTAAAATAGCTTGGGCAAGGCTAATCGGGAGCTATTTCTGTAATGCAAGCATCAAGGGGGCAGTTTAATGCATTGCTTGGCTGCAGGCTTGCAGCAAACCAAGTACATCTTCACAGCCAGGGTTTACGTGTAACTTGTGAGACTCAGTGCTGGAGATGTGAGTAGGTTTGAGGAAAAGACCAGACTGTTAGAGCAGGACAGTCCTGCCTCTGTGTTGTTAAGTACTTGGGTAGTTGCATTAGGAAGACCTCAGGTATGAATTACTAGAGCAGCACTAAAAGAAACTTAGTAAACTAAATACAGCTGAGAAGAAAGTATGACCTGATTGTTTTTTCCCTGTTCAATTCTTTGTTAGACAAGTTGAGCCAGGCTAGGATTGTCCTGGAGATGGATCTTCCCAGCACACATGCTGCTGTCACTGCAGCGTGCCCGTGAAGCAGCCAGAGCTCAGCAGCAACCACTTTGATGTTCCACGCAGGACCTAGCACTGGGCTTACTGACATAAAGCAGAACTGCTGCATGAAGGTGCTTTAAACAGTAAGTACACACACGTAGAAATGCTTAATGACCTTTTGTAGCATACAGAGCATTGTTTTTCGGTTAAAACTGGATGTGGATTAGATCTTGCTGTGAAACTACTAGCTTTAACAGACTAGGCACAGGGAGCCTCGATGTGTCTGAATTTTGGGAAGTGATGAACTCTATCCTTAATTATCTTTTCCAAGTTTGAATGGCTGGAGGACTGTTCTTCCCCACTGTGTCTCGATCAGATGGGGTGAGATCTGTCACTCTGAATGAAACTTGACTGGTAAAAATACAGTGTCTTGGCACAGTATCATCGTATAATTGAATCTTCTTTATTTTTAATTGAAACGTCAGCTTAAAAGATTCAGTGCTTATTTTTAAATGGCATTACCATTGTATTCAGATCTTTTCATTAAGTTCCAGTATGTGGTTACGTTAAAAATAGGCAGCTAGATGTAAAAACATGAAGCCTTAACACTTGCTCACTAAACAGAGCGCAAACAGACGCTGCAGATAACATATGTCGTAGAGATATTCTGGTATATTTTAAAAGTGCCACAGTTGTCACATGAGTGACACACATCAGCCTATGCATGTCATTCCTGAATTGCACTGATGGTGTGCACTCTTGCCTGTATTGATTTTTACTTAGATTCCCACGCCATTTAAAAATTTGTTTCCTTCAATCTTAGGGGAAAAAAAAAGATACTGTAATTGTATTGCTAAAACAGCTGCTGTGTTAACTGTAATGGAATGCAATTGTGTGGTGCATACCAGAAAATCCAGATGTCAGGAAAATGTTAATCCCTACAAAACAAGAAATGCAAAGCATGTTTAATTTACAGTTTATTTTGCTGGTTCTCACAAGAAATTGTCTTAAAACTCTGTGCTCAGCACTGTGCAATTTGAGATGCCCACTGGGGTGGGGGTACCTGAAGCTGGCACTTGCCCTTAGAGTCTGGCTTTGTAGTGAGTTGGCCAGTGCTGGGCACTGCGCTGGTAACGTTGCTGTCACAAGTGCAGCAGCTTGCCTTTACTGAACTGGGACTAGGCAAGGTTGGCATGTTATTTGTGGCAATATGCTTAAGGAGGCAGTGAGAGCAAGCCAGGGAAAACACGCTCATGCTCATTCATGCAATTATACGTAAATAGGTTCTGAAGTCCTACTTGAATATGCACAAGCACATTAGTTATATCTTTGACCCTCCCAACTGGCTTCCTATTAAATATGTTAAAAAGCATAGTCTACAATCTAACATGTGCATGACAGTTCCAGTCTGAAATAACAAACGAGGAAAGAACCAAGAAAACATGTCATTTCTTTCTTTATTTTTGACCAGTCAGAAAGTGAGCCCTGCTTTTTGGTTTTGTTCACGTTAAGCTGTGCTGAACGTTGGCATGAAGTCCCAGCAGTTTGCTGATAGCGTTTTTCTGTTCTTTATTTAAGCAGGCACCTTCCCAGAAGAGAAACAGTCCCAAGTCTGCAGTTTCCAATGAAATGCTGTCTGAGAAGTGCTGGAAAAGAAGGTACGTGATAGGAATTAAGAGCAGAAATTCGTGCAAACAAGAGGATACTATAGGAAATCAACCAGTCTTTTTTCAGTTACATTAGAAAACATTTTTGTTTTCCCAGAGTCGTGCCCTGTGTTTTATTTTAATTACTGCTAAGGGAGAATGAAATGGAACAATAAGGATTTTTTTTTTTAATTAAAAAAGCAAGCATGAAAAGCTCCCCTGTATATTCTTAAAGTAGGGAAAAAGGCAGCAGAGCCTTCCCCTGGCTGCACAAGGCTGCAAAGAAATACCAGGTTATTGTTTTGTGCTCTTCCATGTCCTTCCATTTTACTGTTCTGTGTGGCAGTGTTTTTTGTGTTTTACTTACTGAAGTACTTCCAGTTGGTACAACCTTGCTACTGCTCTGTGCCTGCTCTAGATCATCTTTGTTTTTCTCTATTTTTAAATTGTACGTAAGAGAGGGAAGTGTCATACAGTGAATATGTCTACAGTTGAGCTCTTCAGGGACAGCTGTTGTGCACATGTGGGAGCACAACAGCTGCATTACTGTCGTGTTGCCTGGCATCTAGCAGCTAGACTTCAGTCTGCCCTTATCCAGGATCTCCCGCCGGGCACTGGGCACCGGCCTCATCCTGCCCTTGATGAGCTGTCACTTGCGAAATTTGTACGTGTGTCTGTGGTAGTTTTTTAACACTCGAGTGCAGAAGATGGCACACCTTCCCCTTGCAGGGTACCTGAGTGCCTCTGTGATGAGAAGATGACGCCCCGCTTCCTGCCGTTCCACAGACACTGCGGTGGTCGGCAGACCTCCGGTTAGCAGTGACTGCAGTGTTTTATTAGCTCTCAGAAAATATATAGCAGAGAAGAGGCTGTGCAGGCTCCAGCACGACCTGCCTGTGCTCTGACCCCTCGGGCAAGAGGCTCCATTGCTTTTACAGCCAGTACTTAACCTTTCTCCCCAGACTTGTCAACAAGGAAGCCAATTAGCAGCAGATATGATGGGGGATGATATAATGCAGATGTCTGTTTGTTATGGACGCAACTGATGTATTTTAACACCGAGTGTATTTTAAAACATAGCTCGGCATTAGTGACGCCACCTCTCACAAAGTGTCGCTGTCTGCAGTTGTGTTAAAGAATATCTTTGAGGCTTTTCAGTCCTTGTCTTAAGCCGTGCTCTGCTGGACTCATGCTGACTGTGTGCAGGATCATAAGAACTAATTCCTCTGAAAAAAAAATATCCACTCTTTCTTTTTTCTTTTAATTGTACATGGGGGGTATATTAAAAATACACAGAGCTGCAGATTGAAAGCAGGGCAGTAACTGCCATCTGAAAAGTAGATCTAAATGCAAACTGAGTTGTTTTTTATAGATATGCAAATGTATATTGGTTTATGTATCAGAAAAAAAACCAACACTGTTCAGGGAAACGTGAGTTAATTGATGAAAACTGTGCAGGTCTGGAAGCACATTACAGCCACCTCCTCTAAGGGACAGCGGCTTTGTCATCTAAGTACATGACACTGATGGCTCTGTTTAAGTACAGACGAAGTTCCTCTGTGAGAAATATGCTGGGCCATGCTTTAAAGAGGACAGTGGACAGCTGGGTTGAAGTTTGACCTGATCTTTTTTAGAAAAGTTTACGGTAGATTCAATGGCTGGAGCTTCTAAAGGACTTAACTGCCAGCTGGTTCTGTACGTAGACAGAACAGTTCAATCCTCCGCTCTGTCCGTTCATACAGAAGTTTCTCTTTGGATGAGAAAGTACCAAATTCTGCAGCAGTGCGTGCTAGAACGTGGGGGTGCGCTCACTTTGTGAGGCAGTCACGTCTCTGCCAGCCAAGGTTCTTGCTGACTCACCCCCTTCCTGTTCTTTGCCTGTTTGGACTGAACAGTTGAACCAATGTCTTAAACTATTTTCTTATCGCTCAACAGTTACCATCGTTTACAACAGAATTTGCAATTGCTATTTTAAAACCAAGATATAATATCAAGAAATAATCAAGGCTTGGTGGATTAATCGCTGAGAAATCCTCCAGAATTAAATTAGAGAATTTGCAGGATTGATAAATAATCGTTAGGATAACTGTGTATAATGCAAAAAACGAAAATGCCAAAAAACAACCCAGAACTTTTCTACATTTCCACTTATAGTACAGCAAGAGAAAGACAACCATCTCTTCTTGAACATGACTTACCATCCTCGTGTCGAAGCTAGAGAAGAGTTTTCACCTAACAGCAAAAGGAGGAAGAGTGGATCCAACACGTGAGCTGTTACCTGCACTGCATACTCTGCAAGGTACTGATAGGAGTCCTGAAAACTAGCACTGTGCTGCAGTACAAAAACATTTTTTCAGTTGACTAGACCTTCATATGGCCCCAGCTGAGGACAAAAAACAATCCAAATATGTTTAATGCTAACGTTAATTTATCTAAGGATAGTTTTTATCTAATGCAAACTTAGATATCTATTTTTTCTCCTCAGTTAGTATTTACCAGTGCATTATTTTAAGATGTCAGGTATTTCTGTGTGCTCAGAGGGACCATTACTTCTTGCTTAATCAGAGATTTCTTTTATCATTTGAACTGTTGACAACATCTTCCCTCTTTTCTATGCATCTTGTCTTGTAGGAGTACACTTTCCCTCCCCCATATCAAGCCTAAAATCTATTCAAGGTAAAAGGAGAGGAAGAAAAAGCAAAAGGAAACGAGGGGTATAGCCAACCTTTTTAATTAGAGTATATTGTACTTCCAAACTGGATACACTAGAAATTGGCAATGCAACGTAAGATGCAAAGGAATATACCAGTTACTGTCAAAATGACCCTGTACAGCCTTAAAATGCAAAAAGCTTTATACAATACAAACTTCTGATAATGTACACAGACCTTGACAGAATGATATTTGAACATAAAACACCAAGTAAAAAAAAATACAGAAGGAAGAAAAAAGTGCTGAGAACTTTTAACTGAAGTACTGAATGGAAAAACACACTAGCCTTCATTAAAGAACGCAGAGGGATAAACTACTATGAAATTAGCTTTATGGTGGGGGGAATTTTTCAGAATTGTTGGTCTTTAATAGGTAGGGGATATCTCTGGAGAACATTCCTTTCTTTAGTCTTGAACTGCAAACCAATTATTTTAATATGCATGAGCTCTGATAAATACTGTATTTATTTTTCTTAAAAAAATAAAAACCTCCTAACACGCTTTTCCTTACAGAGAAAACTTCTGTGACGTACCAGAAAGAATGAATTTATCCTTTCCAAAGTGCTAAACAAACTTCCCAGGTAATTTAGACTTCACTTCGTCAGGTACTGGTACAGTGGAACGTTGCTGAATGCGTGGCATTCCTGTGCTGACAGCTCATTCTCAGAAGTTCCAGCCCTGTGTATATTGCAGCTTGGTTTACACAAAGTATCCTAGCACTATTCATACTTCCTCCCAGACAGCTGTACTTTCCCTGTCGCTGTGGAAAAAAAAAAAAGAAAAAAACAAGCTTTTTGATGTGGAAGTGTTTGCTCTGCTGTGGGGTGGGGTCAGAGATGCATGCGTGGAGTCCTGTATAGAACTACAGCTTCTGGGTGCAGAGTGCATATTTCACGCTGTTGAGATGCTCAGTTTTTTTTATCTTTTATCTTATCTTTTTTGTCTGCACTCCCAGGGGGGTTACCAGGAGTTCTGATGGAGTAAAGCACGGCAAAGAGGGCCCTGAGTTGCACTGTTACTAAAATTTGTACACTTAATTTGGAACAGATGGCTTTTCTCTACAGCATAGGCAGATGGAGCTGCCACATGCTCAGTAGAACCAAAATTTTCTGCTGGAATGTAAACAAAATGGTGGGACTTCTCTGCCCTTTAATTAATAATTCCAAATAATAACCTGCTCCTATTTGGGATGCTTCCCCTTTGTAAATAGCTTCGAGGATGTTAAACAGGAGTGCACAAATGAGGATGTCCTCCCTGAAAAGGAAGACTTTGGTCATGCCTGTGGAGAGTGTTTGGCCATCTCAGTGCAAAACAAATGTAGGAATCTTCCGAATAAATAAAACGATGCAAGTTCTGCATCAGAAAAAAAGAAACTCTACACAGGCTTCACTTAAGAAACGAATAAGATTGAGATCACGTTTCTACCTGCGTGTGTGGCTCAGAACCTCTGTGGACCAGAACTGCCTTCCTGAACTGGGATGCTGCCTTAGTGCTGTCCAAACAAGGGGCTGGCTCCGACTGGACTGCTGGGATCCCTCCGTCCCACAGCACCCTGCAGAAGAAGCTGCTTCGGAACGGCGTGAGAGTGGGTAAGTACCACATGAGGTGTGGTACAGCGCATCACTTACAGGGGCTTGGCCAAGAGAGAGAGAGAAGGACTGAAAAAAGCGAGGAGGTCACACATCTCCAGTACCTGGTGAAAGACAGCAGGATCTAATTCCAGGAGACGCCGTGGAAAACAGTAATCCGGTAAGAAAGTATTCCTGCAAGTCCTGTCATAGTTTTGAAATGTTTCACCTTTCATATTTCCAATTTTAATGCAGAGGATTTTACACACTGATCTTTCTTCCTGGACTTTTAAATAAGTTGTCTCAGGAACAGATCAATTAACAGGCAGGTTCTCCTCTTTCAGATCACTGTTAGCATTTGAGATTTAACAAAGGTTATACAACCACTCTGCATTTGCTTCTTCCTGCGATAAAGTGCCACATACAACATGTCATTTTAATGACCGCAAAGTAAGAGCATTAAATAAGTATAAAGTTAGCCTCCTAGCAGTGTACAGAAAGGAATAAAGTATTACTGACGACGTGGAGGGTAGCAACAGGACCGTAGAATCTGCAAGCACCATTGAAATAGTGAGGGTATAAAGAAGAACTGTATCTTTCAAACAGTAGCTTTTTTATAGCTTTGTATTTCAAAGGTACCGGTACCTTTGCAGATGTACAGTCTTATTACTGTCGTGCTGCAGAATGTTTTTCGTTTTCTTTTTTGCAACTGAGAAACAAACTAGTGCAAGACTAAAGCACTGTGCAAATCTGCCTTTTTTTTTTTTTTAGTCTGAGTATTTATACCCAGAATTTATCCATTCCCTAGTAAAATCCCCTTTGCTGGATTTTTTTTTTTTTCCACCATAGATTTCTAGTTATACAAGTTGTTCCTGCAAACTAAAAGGTAACCACTGCATAATACAGCATATATGCATCTCTATATAATATTTATATGCCCTTTTAAAACAGAAGATGTATGCTATGGCCCAGACTCAGGTGTTTGTTACACCTGCGTAACAGTTAAGAAGTGAGCCTGCTGTGTGAGTGGGTACACCACACGTGCACGTGTACACGTGCACAATCACTGTCACTGTTATACTCTGATCCTGCAGTGCCACTCTACCCCAAATCGTCACACCTTAACAACTCAATGCAAGGCATCAAACAACAAAAGGATGCTGCATGCAGCACTGAAATAATGACACCAGTCAACCCCGGAACCAAGAGTTACTCCCGCCCCAACTCTGCAGTTCAGGGCGATACAGAGGAAAGGGAACAAGTGTGTTCAAGGCAGAAAAAGGACAGATAAATAAACCGATATGAGGGATGTGCAAAGCGGTGTCATGGCACGCTTACAGGCTCTCCATCACACACCTGCACAAAGACAAAAAAAAAAAAAACAACAAAAAAAACCCCAAACATCAATATGAAATCTTACAAGCGCTGATTGCCAGTAAGGACACTCTTTTTCAGCTTAACAAGACAAAACAGTTTCTTAGATAAGAGTACTGGGAACATGCTGAAGGTAGAAGTATGCAGTAGGTCACCTGTTGAAGATTTAACAAAGCAGCTTTCATGTCAATGCGATAAGTATACACAGAGCCATTTTCTAAACCTTACTACTGATATAGTACAAATGTTCGTTACCTCTTCGGTTTATGGTTTGCAGCAATGTATACCTGCTGGGTTTGCTGGGGTATTTTTGGTACAGAATGCAACTGCCCTCAGACAGTTTCTGCCCTTTCCGTTAATCCAAGGTAGGCAAGGAAGGAGTGTTTAGGTGAGGAGGCACCCCCCGGTGCAGTCTGAGGTCTGGGCGGATGGAATGTGAGATTGTAGTGGTTTTTGGGGAAAAACATTGTTAAAGGAATAAGGTGGGCAAACTCGGAGTTCCAGTATTTATCAAAGCACAGGGAAGTGCCGTTGACGGCCAAGGCTTTCACTGCCAAGTTTGCTTCTGCCCCGCTGCTGTGCGCAGCTGACATAGCCACTGTCTGCAGAGCCTGGGAGGCAGACATAACTGAGAGGGGTGACAAGAGGTTTCTGGAGCTGTTCACTGGCAGGAGCGGACTGGCTTCCTTAGAGGTTGAATACTGGCCCTTCTTCTCCTCTTCAGAGCAGTCCCCATTCTGGTGCTTCTTCACGTGGCGGCTGAAAACAAAAGGGTGGGTAGTCTTGAACAGGCACTCGTCGCAGCTGAAAGTCTGGCGTGGAGCATGCTTCAGTTTCTTGTGCAAGTTGAGATTGTCTTTGCGTTTGCAGCTGTAGCTGCACTGGTCACAGTGAAAAGGGCGCTCACCAGTGTGGACGCGCACGTGCTCGATCAGCTTGTTGGCGGTCTTGGACAGGTAGCCACACTGGTCGCACTTGTAATGGTTGCCAAGGCGGTGTTCTCGGATGTGCATCTCCAGCTCCAGCTGATTTGCTTTCACTGTTTGGCAGATCCGACATTTGTACTCCATCTTGTAGTGAGTCTTCAGGTGGCACTCCATCGCTGCAGGGCGGTTAGTGGAGTAGATGCAGAATGGGCACCTGGCACAGAAAAAAGAGAAGTCACGTGGCTTGAAGTTCTGCATTACCGGGTTAACCCTCTCATTCAGCCCAGCTCTGCCCTACGAAAGCAGGAAAAAACGCACTCAGTCCTCCCCGTACGGTCTCTCTATTATGCCTGGTTCATCTTGACATCTGTCTCTACTGAGAGTACGTTTGCCCATTTAATGGCAGTAGAGCTCGCTCGTTCCTAGGAAGGCAGCAGAGGAGCATCCCCTTAAACTTCTGGCTTACCTTTGCGGGCCAGGTTGTGCCGTGGGTGACCGATTCACAGGTACTTTGGGTAACGACATTCCTAGTGTTTGCACAAAGTCACTTTTGCCATTTTCTCCATTCAGAAGTGGTTTAAAGTGAATGTTTACAGATGAGAATGAAAGCAGCTGTTTAAGTAAAGACGGAATAAACTTGTAATACCGTATGTAGAGCAAAAGCTTAGGAAATTCCTTTAATGTGACTCTGAACAATAAGCTTGCTGGGTGTCTGGCTGGAAACAGCTGGAAGTTGGCTAATTAAGACGATCTGTAAGGATTCCCATTGCTGGGAGATAAGCTAGTCTGTGCTCGGCAATGCTTGCCTACAGCTACCTTTGCCACGGCAGGAATCGTTCCGGTGTGGGAACAGGATGTGGGCTCTGCTTACTCACAGCAGAAAGCTTCCGGACCAGGGTGGACGTGTAAAGGGCCTCACCCCTGGGTTCCTGGACCAGGGAGAGCTGAGAAGGCTGGAGGAGGGAGCCTTGAAAGATGGGAAGGAAGGCTGTGAGCTGAACAAATCTGGACACCATCAAGACTAAAATGAACCAGATTCTGCTTGATGCGGCCTAGAAGAAGGTGGTGAAGACAGCACCCACCCAGAATCTCTGCTACGCTGAACAAAGCGTACCGGCTTCCAGATCTGCCTTGTGAGCTATAAGAGCAAGTCTAGGTGACAAGACACAACTAGCGCACCAGGCTGCTGCGTTACAGATGTCTCCACTGCCCGCTGAGCTGCATTCACCGTTCAGGAGCTCTGCCAATTGTGCTCTATCATTTAAGGTCATTTCTAGGCAGAGATCCTCTCACTTTGTTTTCGCTCACTACAACTGATTGCACGCACAGGTTCAATTTTATCTTGTTTATAATTGAGTGACTCTCAAGTGAGTGCAGCGAATAGTAATAGGAGGACAAACAAACAGAAGTGAAACATCCAGACAGTTTTCCTCATGCAGCATCAAGTACTCTGATCCAGAGAGGGAACCTGGCACTGAGGCTGCTAAAGTGGTTAGCACTACCGCAACAGAGAACTCAGCTGTCTATGCACACATACCTCTCCTGAGCTGGGTGCTCTCTGGATCAGAATTCTCAGGTTTTAGATCTGGAACTGGAGGAATCATGTTTTTTTGTTTGTTTTTCTCTTCTCCCACAGCAAACAGGAGACAGAAAAATACAATTTACTTAGATCTCTTCAGGCTCTTCTGGATGCCTTAAAAAAAACAAAGAATCAGAGCTTTTTCTTAGATGCAGCTTTGAAGGTACCTAATGATTACTTGAGTCGGGCAGGAATAACTTAAGTAGACCGAGAAACCCATTCTGTCAGGAAGGTCTGAGTCATAGGTCATGTTTTTTTCCTCGGTAAATAGAATAGATTCTGTGCAGCTTAAACCCAGAGTGCATGAGATCACTGGCCTGTGCATCCAGCACAGACATCCCATCGTTCTGGCACACTGCTTGTTTCCCAGCCTGGTCTTATTCCCAGATTCAGTCATTGTATCTCAATTCATCACAGATTCAAGTCTGGGAAACTACTGAGCTGCAGAACAAGACACTGCCTGGCAAACAGAACCAGATTTACTAACTGCAGCGCCAAGTGATGGAGCTGCTCACGGTAACGGTAAGTGTGGTGCGCTGGTTACCTCTCAGGCAGTGCACTGAAAACATTAGTTTGTTTAGCAAGAGCAACGCAAGCAGGGAAGCCTGTGCTGAACCCTAAGCTGGGCTTGAAGGGGCTCCAGCCTCTTTTGCTGCAGCTGATGGAATAAACAGAGACCAAGGGCGTACATCCTCCATCACATCACACTGCCTGTGCACAGGGAGCAAGCACGTGGCCCCAGCAATCACTCCTCCCCCTCAGGAGTCCAACTCTGACACAAGGGCACGCTCACTCTCTAGAAACATTGCTCTGTATGAACAGATCTCCAAGGACAGCACCTTAGCCAAAGACAGAAAGTTTTGTTTTTTTTCTGAAGAGAGTATATTGCTTGTTACATGTTAATATATAGTGATTATTCCAAGCGTGCAAAAGAAAGGCAGTAAAGGATCAAAATCATTAGTTGCTGAGGGGGACTGACCACATTAGACTCTGCAAGGATTACAAAGCAATTAAGAGATCTGATTTTGAGAAGCTGACTTCACACTTAGTTGCAGACTGCAAAGGATTTAGATTCTTTGAGTAGGTACAGGATAGAGAATGCCGTGCATGCTCTCCTTTGCTCTAATGCCTTCAAAAAACCCTCTTGGTTGGACAGCACCTCTGTGCAGTACTGCCTCATTCCCTTAGGACCCCTCATGTACTGTCTCCTGTTCCACCTGAAATGGGAAAGGCCGTACTTCGTTACCGCTCTATAATCAATGGAAACTACATCACTATTTCCTATAACACCGCAAACCCATGGTAAGGCAACCCTAAAGGTCTGGGCTTTTATCATCTAAATAACAGGAGCCCCAAATCTCGATTTTCAGTCGTTTAACTAATCCTTTCTAGCTGACTTCCTTTTGTCCTGTCCCCACAATATTAGAGGTGCTTTAACACAGTAAAAGTTTGTGTACTTGCTTTCCTTACTTGAGCCCACCAGTGGGGACAGTGTGGCATTTCTTGTGCTCCAATAATTGCTCGGGCGTCTTCATGAACTTGTGGCACACATCACACTCAAACATCCGTGTGATCAGGTGGATTTGCAGATGGCGCTCAAACATATTTTTTGTTTTGCAGACAAAGTTACAGAAAACACATTCAAAGCCTGAAAAATGAAAAAAGGAAAATGCATTCCTCATACTGCGGCCGGATCTACTGCACAGAAGGTGACAATCTACATTTGTTTAATGGGGTTTTTACCTTTCTCTGACTTCTCTTCAGTGTTCAGTGAGGTCTGAGTACCAGGCACTACAGAAATGACCAGCAGGTTGTTTGAACCCTTGCTTTTTGGAGATATATCTGCATCTTCTTTGCTGTTAGCAGAGTCACTGAGTGCTGACAGTGAAGATGAAGATGGACTGTTAGATTCACTGGGTGTCTTCCTCTCCTCAGCTGTAAAATTGGAATTAGGAGCAATAGCTAGTACAGCAGACTAGATGCAATCCCAGTAATCCTGTTTTAAATTTCAGGGTGAGCGAGTGTCATATAAAGTTAATTCAAACCTACTTATAAACAAGTCTGAAATCAACCGGTCAGTTAGGGAAGCATCATAATTTCACATCCTTTCAATCCTTTCATTTTATAAGCGCTTGCAGTAGTATATGCTAAAAGGTATTCTGTCTGTAATGGCAGTGAAAGGAAGCATGCAATTCTACCACATTATCAGGCCAAAAAAAACCCCACGTCCCAAGCACACATTTTGATTAGCTCAGACAATCATGAACTTGTCACTGAGAAAGGGAAGTTTTCACAAATGGAGGTTGGGGTGCTGTCGATGGCCAAGTTGATTATCATTCCATACTGAACTTGGCCATCCATGGGGTTGGCACCCCAACCTCCATGAGAGGAAGGGTAAAGGACAACAGTCTCACTGTAAGAAATAACAGCCTGGTCTCGAGATGTATCTGCTGTTCCCAGGACCTCTCATGGAAAATTAAATGAAAAAAAAAACACAACAAAATCAAACCTTTAACTGGACCTAAAGCCGTAGCACTGCAGCACTGCCTGACACGTGCAGCAAATGTATGAAGTTTGAATCCCAAACAGTATCCCACACTAGAAATAAGCGAGAGCGAGTGTCCTCCTCTAAGCCTAATCCTGTATATTCTGCTGTGAGCCAAAGAATCAGGATGGGCAAATTACTTCCTCGCATCTATGTCACGCTTTATTCAGAGCTGTGCTAAAAACAGACTTTGCTGAAATGTCATATTATCTACGGGATAAAGTAAGTCCTCCGATTGAGGCCTCTGCAAACAGCAGCACGTACCTAGATTTAAACTCATGAGTGGCACCTTTAAGTCTAGATAAAAATGTCGGAATGCTCTAATGAAATCTGATGACCCATGCTGTCAATAGGAAGGATGAGGGGGATATCATACAGAAAGACTCACTGACCTTGGGGACTAGAGTAATAAAAATGGAATGAAATTTAATAGTACAGAGAACAAGGTTACGAACTGGAGGGCCAGTAACAAGAATTTTTTGCTACAAATGAGGAGTGCTTAAGCAAGAAACAGTCAAGGAAAATAAAATACAAAAAAAGGATTTGAGCAAAACACAGGATGAATATGAGCTAGCAGCATGCTGAAGTCTCCAAGGAAGGTAAATATGATCACAGAATATTACGGTGTGAGTTATTCCCAGTAACTAACTGCTGCTGTTTTACTTTGCCACCGCTGCTTATTTCAGCTACATATACCACGAGCAGACGGGGTTGCGTATGCCAAGAATGGGGATCTAACAAGAACACACACAGTGCAGGATTGGTACTTTGAGTATTTCATGTAAGAAAAGGCTCAATGAATGTGCAGATGGGAGAGGGTTGCTATCCGGAAGGGAAGAAGGGCCGAGGGAGGTGGGCCGATGTTGCAGATGGAAGGCAATTCTGGCAGAAAAGAATGAATTCCTGTCCTGATTATCAGAAAGATGCGCACTGGACACTTCAAAAAGGTACCTCATCTTTAATACCAGGAAATCTGCAGCTATCTGTGGGGATAGTTAGGCTGAAACAATTCTACTCACCTGAAGACATATGCCAAGAGCCTTACAAACAGACCTTTCACGACTCAGTAACCTTACAGGGTGGGACTGGAGGCAAGTGACCCAGAAAACCCACTCTATCTTTTCCCCCGATACACGCCATACGTGTAAGCATTTGGTGGGATCTCCTGATGAACGGCTCAAATGGAGAGAGCAAATGAAGAACAGGTAATTAAAAGACAAGTAGCACCTCCAGTATTTTAGTCACAATAGGAAGATATGTTCAAGTACAGCTATTCTTTGAGCTCTGATGCAAAATCTTCACATAGCTATGGATGGCATTTCTCCATCTACATGTGGGGATGGATTAAAGAAAACTGGGTAAGACAGTGTGAGTGCAGGGAGATGGGAGCAGAGTTGTAGTGCTGAAAGCTACACTGGCACAGAAATCTATGTCATCCAGTAATTTAACTTACGTTAGCACAAACATCCTTTCCCCTTTCCACCCTTCCTATCTTCCCAGTTTTACCCCTGGTGAAACACCAATGCAATTTAGCAGTGGGAAAACTGTTCTGGGTGCAGTTCAGCTTCAGTACTGTCAACGGAATTATGAGCAGTTTGCGACAGCAAAATCCTGCTTGATGTTGGAAAAGAAATTAACTGAAAGCACTCTTGTTTTCTTCTCCTTAAATTATGCTGAGCTTCACTAGTTGGACTGAGCATACGGAGCTTGTGTGAAAACTGCTGTTGCTCTTATCTTTGGCTATTAAGTGATTAAGAACAGGACCAGGGAGAAGAAGACACACGACCTGTTCCGGTACTGAACATAAAGACACATTTAAAGTATTTCTGAGTCACAGCATCAAAGAAACATCAACGCCAAACTCCAAACGCACCGAGAACAAAGCTGAGTATATTACTTGTTACAACCTTAGAGCCAGATCTGCACAGTTAGCACTCAGAGCTGCCTTATCATCACTGAGGTCAAAGCAGGATTTTGATAAAACAGTAAAATCGGTCAAAAAAGTGTACGTCAACTTCAGCAAGGGAGGAGATTCAGGGAGCGTGAGGAAGGAAGACAAAGCAGCCCTTCATTTGTCCCCTACGCCTGAAAACTGATCCGTACTAGCAGACTATTTGCCTGGCTTTACTTCAGCTTTGAGAGATAGGGCCTTAATTAGCAAGCATTTCAGTGAAAGTAAAGAGAGCACTAATGAGAAGCGTGAAGGCTGCACCTAAAAAGCAGGGAAGAGAGAGCGCGCTGCAGCTGGGAGATGGGGATCGTCACCTGTGTGCTTGCTGTTGACATGAGCCTTCATATCTGCCTCTTCCATGGTGACAAAATCGCACGCCGTGCAGCAAATCGAGAACATCCACTGCTCTTTATCCACGTGGAGGGACATATGACTGACAAACTGGACGTTCATCTCTGTCTCAAACCCACACACGTGACAGCTGCAAGCAGACGGGAATTCAAGAATAAGAAGCATTAAAAGATCAAGCACAAACAGAAGCATGTTATCCTTCCCTTCACTTTGCAAGAAAAAACTCACTGCACAGTTCTGTTCCTCGCTATTGAATGTTCATTGGAAAATTGTCTGCTGAACTGCTGTGGAACTGATGGCCATGCCAATGTGATTAAGGGCAGGCACAACGCAACAATCCTGGACGTGCTACAATGATGCTAGATAATCATAAAGTTAATTAAAAACTATGGATTCCAGATGCTGCACATCACCTAGCTGATTCCTCTGGGCAATAAGAGGCACCACTGCTTTGCCAAGACGTTTAGTATGGCTGATAACACTGACAAACGGAAAGCGTGCTGCACACTCCAGGAGTTATTTTCAAGCCCTGGAATGGTTCCCATGCCAAACTGGGATCTTGTGCAGAACTGCCTGGCAGTTTCAGTGCAAACATGTAAAAATGGGTTCAAACATTTCTTATGCTTGACTGGAAAACAGCAGTCACCAGCTATACAAATAATTAACAAGAAGACAGATTTCACAGCCAATGCATAAACAGAGTGATACTGAGAGGCAATGGAAGGGACCCTTTAACTTTCCATGCAGCCCTCCTCTTGTTTTGTTTAGGCCGTCAAGATTTAAAGCAAGCTAAAAACATTTTTGAAGATGTATTCTCCAGGGCACTACTTTGCCTTCCCAGGGGAATGGACTAGCTCATATAATCCAGGAGGATTTTTATATATATATAAAAATTATTACCTTATAAATATATAAATTATTTACTTACTTACATGATTTTATCATTAAATGTGCTCGATGCACTCTGAAAACTGAGTGATTCTGTACTCTGCTTGGCCACTAGGGTGCATAGCACAGTTTGCAGAACACAGCAATGCATACAAAAAGGAGTATGCCCCAACAGCCATTTCATCTGGGCCATTCCTTCCAATTTTTCTGGCTCATTCTCCTAGAAGTCTTTTTTTTCCACGATGTTGGTCACAATGTATGTACCTCTAATACCTCTAGCAACTGGGAACATGAGTACGTGGAGATTATAATTGTTTTAATACGTTGCTCTTGGATTTCATAGACTTGGTTGAAAACAGTAGAGCTAACAGTGCTCTAGCTTCGCCATGAAACTACATAAACAACGGGAAATTCCCAAGTGCAAAACTTAAATTAAAAGTTAAAGAGACTTCTGGAGTCCGTCTGCCTCACAGAACCATTACAAAACAACAGCAACAAAACCACACATGCCAAAGAACTCTGTCCTCCCCGATGGCTATCCGAGTCAAACAGCACAAGGCAGACAGCTGGTTTTGCTGTTTAGCTCAAAGTCAGATAGAGACGGGCAAGGCAAATACTTTCAGTGCCATGCCACCCTGTTACACCAGAAGAGGGGTCCCGTAACACAGCCTATGCAGGCAGCTAGGACAAATTCCAGGGTCCTGGCACACAGCTCTCGCCTGGGTCCTCACCTGTAATAGTAGGGGTGCTTCTTTCCATCGCTGCCTTCAGAAGTGACAGCGCTGACAATGTCCTCAGTGTCTGTACTCACCAGCTTCACAGAATGGACGGTCAGGTGCTGGTTCAGGTTAGCACGGCACTTAGCAGCGTAGGGGCACAAGTGGCATTTGTATTTTCTCTCTTCTGGGAAAGAAACAGAAAACCATCAATGTATACTTCATTTTGAAGCAAACTCTTGTTACAGCTTCCAACAGCCAAGCATGCATTCCTTTGAGTTTCTCTGAGCAACTTCCCGACTAAGGTGCTTTGGAAGCTAGGCATTTTGGACAATTAGAGAAGTTCACAGCAATTACTCAGAAAACAAGCAAACTCGTTTGGAAGTAGTTTAGGGCTGGTTTTATAATGTAGTCTACCATTTGTAGTCAGATATTATAAAACTTTATAAACTGGAAAACTGGGGTAATTGCTGCTCTGAGAGCTGCAGCACAGCCAGTACAGAAACAGGTCAATAATCTGCAACTGCTTCCTTTACCCAGTGTCCTTCATTTGAGTTTTGGGCCCACTCATTCTTGAGGTTGCCCATATGATCGCTTGCAGAGTTGATGGTTTTGTATTAAGATGTGAGGGTGGGGTTGAAAGGGAAGGCCGCCTCATTAGGGCAGTTTTGAACAAGCTTAACAAGAAAAAAACAAAACACCCCAAGAACAAATAAAAGAAATTAAACCTGCGTTTTAGTGCTTCACAACTTTTAAAATAAAAGGATTTAATTTCAAATTTAACATTTCTAAGTCCTGGCAGTAATTTCTTTGTGCATGCCAGATTTCATTTTGTGAAGAGCTGATTAATAAAACAATCAAACATTATATCATCTTTTACAACCTTCCCCTCTAAAGTGCTGCTGCTCTAAAGCTGAAACAAAACGCTACGTGTTAAGGGGGAAGAAATTCAATAGAGCAGCTCTGGATTAAGAAAAATGCAGCAAGTCAAGGAAACAAGAACATCTGAACCTTTCCAGGATGGCCATACTAAGTGACAGAACATATACTGGCATTCTACCAACAATATTTTTTCAGCACTGCATTAGGAGCTCTTGCTTTCGAGTCCTATTTTGCACAGTGCATCTGAGCAGGCTGACAGAGCACATCGTCCATATAAAAACTCTGCTCATCTCAGTTGATTTGAATCACTGGCTTTAAGGGAGCTGGCGTGGACCTGAATGGTTCCCCTTTAAAAAAGTGAATGATAAAAGCAAAAGTGAATGGCGGTATTAAATCCTGTCAGTTTCACCATATCTGAAACATCTAAGCCAAATCTTTCGTTGTTCAGTAACATTTAAGAAGCTCATCAAAGCTGTGTCTTTCCTTCGGAACCATACTAGCAGATTTGGTTAAACAGCTGATTCCTGTGGGTCAACCTGCAGGAACTTGGGCAAATTTGAACTTGCACATTTTGTAAAGATGAATTACAAGTCGGCTGTAAAGAAGTGTTAGCTAAGTCCCGGAGTGCCCCTGCTGTGGCATTCCGGCCTGTTTCTGGTCTTGGCTCTGCTCCAGCAAGAAGCTGAGCACAGCTCCTTCTACAAACACTCTTGTGCTTATCTTCTCCCCATCTGTCTTAAATGAGCTGTGACGAGCACAAGGATTTCCTCGGCGCTGAAAAACAACACCAAAGCATTGGCTTACCTGTGTGCAGCGAGAGATGTCGGGACAAAGTCTGCTGTCGACCAAACACTTTTCCACACACTTCACAGGGAAAGAGCTGGTCGCTGAACTTCCAAGATGGCAATCCATTTCCTGCCTCCAACCCTAGCTTTTCTGTTTCTGTGACAAAATACAAACAGAAAGTTGTATTTTAACAACTCAAGAGGACTCCAATTTCACTCGGCATAATCCTGATATGGATGATATAAAACACAGCACCTGGGCTGCGTGCTGATATGGCACATGAGTTCATGTTAAAAGGAAACTTTCCTAATGATGGAAAGGAAATAAATCTTTCATATGTAATCTTCCATACATACTGTAAAGCATAACACTTAATAGCTAGACACAGACAGAGTTCAACCAGATTATGTAAAGAAAGAAACTCAAAGACAACCAGGGCAAGGAGGGAGCAAAAGGCCAGCGTACGTGGAGGATAGCAGTGACACTATTCAGGCCTACGTGAGAAAGAGTATCAGCAAATCCTGTGCAAAGAAATACTTTCTGCCAGTGTCCAGTTGTGCCTGAGGTTAGGGACCACTGCAGATAAGTGAGAGCAAACTGAAGGGCTTTCAGCAGCTTCTAAATACAATAACCAGCACAGGAGAGAAGGAGTAGGAAGGTTGGCTTGGGACTTATGTTTGCTCAAAGACCTCCTATTTCCACTAGGATGGAAGATGAAACACACAGAGCTCCCTTTTCAATCCCACACCGCCTGTGGCACTGCTGCCCAAAACCAGCAACCCCAGCGTGTGTGAGGGAAGAACAGCATTTGGCTGGTATGGTCAGGTGAACAAGAGGAACTGAGGACAGGAGTGCAAAAACATCTTACTGAGCTTAAGATGCTATCCTAGAGTCTGGCGCAAAGCAGCAAAATCTTCATCCAGCAAAACACTGAGGAATAAGCACCCCACCTGCACAGGCAGCATCACCTGCTGCTGCAAACCTGGCTAGCGTGTCTGACAAAGAGGCACCCCGCTGCCACCAGCATGATTTAGGGACACAGTTGTCAAATACTGCAATTAATTTAAACAACAATAAAAACAGTGCCTCATTTAGGGCAGAGAGTCCACATAGCAAGTTTAGGGACAGTCATACTTTGCAGCCCCCTTTCAGCTCCTGCTGAAATTCAAGAGAGGAATTATGAGGTGCATCTGAGTACTGCTGTCTGACAAAGCATTTTTTCTTACAGAATTTCTAGTTGGGAATCAAGTTCTGCCTCCTCAAAAGAACCATTTTTGTGAAAGTTAAAAGTGGCAATAATACCCTCCCCCAAAGGGACCGTGACCTTTAACCGCCAAAATATTCAATAAAGAATAATTCTTGTTACTGTCCTCGAGTGCAAAACAGTGGAAAAATCTGACTGTACTAATGTTACAGTTATTTTAGCAGAGCTTCTGCAGTACATAATCAAAACAGTGCTTCAAGAGGAATATGGCAATAATTATAATAGAAGGTCACAAGGGTGCAGGTTGCTTCAATATGCTCACAACAAAAATGAATTAATTGGGACACATACCAAACAAGTCGGCACAATTAGATGTAAATATGTCTCTTAACAACTCATTTCAGCATTAGTCATCAGCCCTCCTTTCTCTCTCAAGAAAGAGAAATATCCTCTTTCCCTATTGTGGATTTACAGATATCAGTTATGGGAAGCTCACAGGAAGTTGGAGAAACACCAGCTTTCTGGTTACCTCAAGCTGGGAAAAGCTACTCCTTGCCAAAGGTGCTGCATTCTTTTCACTGATACAAAAGAGGATACCGTAGGTGTTTTGAAAATGTTTCTGTTTACTTTCAAGATCTATTCCTACAGCCTTACCTGCAGTACTCCTTTCTTCTCTTTTTACTGCATCTTCTCACTATAGCCAAGTACTTTTCCTATCCAGCAGGTTCCTTAGCTTGGTCACAGGAAAACAGAGCCGATCTCTGGCACCACAGGAGCCTCAGAACTTTGTGAGAAGCCTCCTCCTGCATGCCTCAGCTTCCTGAAAGTTCTGTCTGCAGCCTGGAAACTGCAGCTCCACATCCATACAGTAGTCCAGAAACCTTCCCCAGAACCTGCCCGGTAGCTGACCTTCCCAGTGACCTGAGGAACCGGGTGAGTCAGCATCCACAATCAGCCACTGGGTTCTGCCTCCAATTAAGGCTGGGAATGGTCCAGTGACTCCGAGACCGTAGCACTGCATTATGCACACTATTCCCTGTGTATCCCAGTGTGCTTTACCGAGCCAGTCTGCATCATTATCTTTACAGAACACCTCATGCAGAGGGTCATTCAGTGGCCAGGAGGAAGATGGACTGAGGCCAACTGATGTTAGATAACAAATCATCATTGAGAGACATGTCCCACAGAAATCCATCTTGCACTGAGATATTCCTACACTAAAAAAAAATCACCAAGATGTAAGATTTCTGCCTTAAACATTCAACAAATTCCAAAGTTCTTATGTAAAAAAAACAAGTATGACCAAATAATATTGAAGTGATTAAATAAGTAATAAGCTACACAACTTTTGGAGTGTAAAACAAAATATGTTTGGGAAAATGAAAGGCCTCTAAGTTCTCCAGTACGTCATGAAAAAGTAATAGAAAGTTTAAGTGCATTAACGACTAGTAATTTAATTACTTTAAAATTAGAAAAGGCTGGGACCGTCCCCATCTGATGTCTCTCAGAGGTGAGGATAAGGTGGGCAATACCTGCAGGAGTGCTGCTCCATCCCTCCACATGTTCCTTCACACAGATTGATTTCTGGTAGACAAAGCCCACTGGCCCAAGAACTACTGCCTGCCCCTTTCTAAGCTGCTAGACACCATTCTGAACAGATGCCCATTTGCACTTTTCATGTGTAGTGGTGAACCTGTTTTTCTTCTTCTCAAACTAGAGGAGAACCTTAGCTTGACTTTTGTCAAATGCTGAGAGATGATACCCCCATCTGGCTGAAGCTGTTTGTGAAGATAAGTACAAAGCGTGACCTGAATACATAAGTAACTGTTGAGAGTCACTGTATCGGCACTGTGACTTGCTACAAGTTCTCACCCACCGAAAAACTTGACAAGAAATGGGAAATGTCTCTGAACGAGTTTGGAAGTTCAGAGGTCAGCTGGGAGCATTTGGTATACCAGTCTAGAGTGGGTTGCTGCTAGCCTGCCCTCTGTCATCCTTCCAGCACCTCACTTCTGCCCAAGAGTAAATACACTGTATGCAGCTGCGTATGAATGTCACAAGAACCCATTTTTTAGGGTTATTTCTATTTTGTTCCATCTAAAAAAAGCTCACGAAATGATTAATTCAGAAACAAACCATTCAGGTCGGGCAATCATGCAAACACTGCTTTAAGAACATTGATTTGGCTACAGATTCTTCTCTCTGCATTTATCTACGTTACTATAATGTCTTCCTGCACTCTGCAGTCTGCGTCATCAAAGATGCACTTTATTGCATGGGAGCCTTCCACTTACACGTTCATCTATCACCTCTTGCAAGCATACAGTATGTTTAAACATCGAGCACTCCTTTTCTGGAATGTGTAATTGAGTCTTTGCCACAAGCCTGTTTGCTGAAAGCCTGAGAAGGGCTTGCAAGCTCAAAAATATACCGACTGCATGAAACTGCAGCACTCCAAACACTGTACATCTTACTCCCTTCCCAACTTGCTTTCACAAAGGCATTATTTGGGGCACCAGAATTCTTATTTCTAGTAAGTCAGTTAAACAGCAGAATTCTTCCAGATACTGTAGTTCTTGAGTAAGATACGTCTTACTAGTTATGTAGGCTATCTGTGATCCTCAGCAGCCCTGCAGCCCTCATTTGTCACTGAGAGCAACACAGCAACCCAACTGGTCTTATTCTGGGATTCATCTCTTACTGTGAGCACATTCATACACTGTTGGCCAGTGGTAAACAACTGCTTTTTGGCACCAGGATATTTCTGTATTCCCCAGAAAATAAAATGAAATAGGAATTATTTTTTTAAATATCCAAGTCTCAGCTGAAATTCTGAGTTGGTTTGCCTGACCTCATTGTGGGTTCACAGAATCACAGAATGGCCTGGGTTGAACAGGGCCTCAGTGATCATAGTTTCAACCCCCTGCCATGGGCAGAGTCACCAACCACTTGACCAGGCTGCCCAGAGCCACATCCAGCCCTGCCTTGAGCACCTCCAGGGATGGGGCATCCACAGCCTCTCTGGGCAATGTGCTCCAGTGCACCACCACCCTCTGAATGAAACCATTAACTGTCTTAGCTATTTAAAAACAGCCAATGCTGCAAAAACAGAGCAAGGTAATATCTTGCATACCCTCGGTATGCAAGGGGACTCAAGTCCCCTTGTTTGTGTTCTGGGCTGGCCAGGGGTGAACTTGCACCAGCCTGGAGCCACCTAACGCCAGCAGCAGGGCCCTGTGCCAGCAAGGAAGGGCCTGTGAAACCACGTACCCCATCACAGCATGTACCAGGTACAAGAAGGTATGATAATTTAAATTCCTTGATAAGGAAGAAGATACAACCCCAATGATTTTATTTGTCAGAAATGCGGTGCTAATGTTGTTCTTTATTAAAGAAAAAAAAAACACCAAAAAAAAAAACATCAAGAAAAAGGTCACTGAAGTGATAAAGATGCTGGGTTTGCGAAAAAGAGCAAAAGCAAATATAAGATGAACTTTAAAGATGCTGCTGTGGAGGGACGTGGGAAAAGAGTGAAGCCCACTTCACTGCTAATACTGAGCGCGTCGCCCAAAACAGACATCACACGCAGGGCGAGAAAAATAAAGCCTGAGCCAGGGCAAAGATAAGGCAGTTGATTCAGTGACCTCTAAAGACGAGTCTGCTTCCCTCCTTTGTTTCCAAATCGACAGCTATTTTAACTTCACATATAAACAGAGGCCTTCTGACTAAGTGTAGGGAAACTACTGAATCACAGCCTGAGCCACTGATTGATCACCTGAGGTGAGCATTGAGTCAGCCATGGGGCACAGGTGAAGGTACTGATACCTGTGTGATTGGAGGGGGGTGGAGCCTGGCTCCCCCTCCCCCCAAGCCCCATTTAAGGGCTGGCTTCCACCAGGGAAGGATCTCTTCTTGGAGATCCCTCCCGTGTGGAGTCCTGCGAGCCTTCGTCATCTGAGATGAGCCTTTGTTCTTTGTACTATTTCTTTGTACTATCGCATATATACCATCTGTATAAGATCCATTCAAATGTACCATCTCGCACTATCCCGCTGCGAGAACTATTCTTTGAGATCCTTAATCCTACACTAAGGTGGTTTGTGATAACCTTCATCTGCATTATGAAGCTTTCAGATGTGCTTTCGCTGTCTGCTTTAAACTCAAAACTTAACAGCAAACAAGAAAACAAAAACCTTCCCGTTCTAAACTTAAATCGGTCTGTGTTTGTAAATTCTGTGGAAGGTGGTTGGAGCTGCAATAGTTTTGCAGTCATTTGTTGAAACATTATTTTTATAGCAATGCACAGCACAACATAAAGTTGAGGATAGCACTGGACAGCACTATCCAACTTAGATGACCCTGTCTTGCTACAGGATAAAGTATAAACAGAGCTGTCTTGCTGGCAATCTCATTTCGTACACAATGAGGTGTCATTCCTGTTGCATGCAAAGCAAGGCCTCGAGCTGTAACATCACTGACCAGAAAGCAGTGGAAGAGTCCCTCCAACTCCTTGCACGGGCTCCAGTTGTCTTTCCTCTATCATTCAGCTATTACAGTGAAAAAAGTCAGGTTGGTTTCACGACTACACAGGAAATAATGCAGATAGACTGATTTGAGACACTGCAAGAAAGGGATGTGAAGCACCAACAAATCCCCCCAAACATGTTCCTGAAAGTTTATCCAATCCTTGTCTGCCAAGACAGCAATCAGTCCCTTGAGTAGCAAAAGCTCCATCATAACAACTTCTGGTTTAGGAATAATAGCTATTGTAAATACAACATAAATTCTCTATCTGTTGTCAGGTACAAAGCTGCTCGCGTGCTCTCTGTTGACTTTGCATGCCATACTTGGCTTCAGTGTAATACCACAGCACTCCCCTGCAACTATCCCTGTGACAGCTGTGGTGAAGTTGCACAAGCATCCCTGCAGCTCCCTGCTGACCAGCTGACCCCCACAGTTCACTCATCCACTTCTGCTGTTTCTCAGTGTATTTGTTTTTGGTGGCTACAACACTGAATCCAAATGAACTTACAGAAGTATAATTTGCTTTATTAATTTTTATAATACCAATACATTTCTTCCTTTTGAGTTTTTTTCCTACAGTTGTTTAAAACACGTTTTTTACAATTACAGAGACTGTCCTGCACTTTAGGACTGTGACAGTATCTGTATAAATCTTCCTTTTCTTCTTCTCTTTTTACTTTGGTCGCTATGCCAATTTCTGTTTGCAGTGGGGGCATTTTTTCCATAGAGAGAAAGTAGTTAACACAGTTAGGGCACTTGGCAGAGCCAACACTAGTACTCTCCAGCCAGGATTCTGATACAAATAAAGGCAAATTGTCCTTTTGATTACATTTTTCAGTTTGGCTCCTTGAATCCTTTCTAGAGGACCAAAAGGTGCCTTCCTAAGGGAGTTGTGAGCTGGTGACCAGAAACATCAGCGAAGGAATGCAAAATACAGCCCCAAGCACAGACTGAGCATCTCTTCCTGACCAGACAGAATTACAACTCCAAACTAGATGGAAGTTGCTGCAAACATTCTGCAAAAGCCACCTCACCTCATTTCCACAAGCTGCCAGGGGACACGTGCCACCCTCCGCACAACGTGGCTGCTGCTGTAAAACATTTCCAGATTCTCTGAGCGATAAGCAGTGAATCTGCCATTTCCTTGAAGCCCTTAACTTGCTCTTCTGCCCTTCTCCTGCCATCCCTCCTGTCATACACGTCTACCTGCACACCAGTCTCTCCTTACCTCTGCTTCTGCTTGGGTTGCATGCCAGGCACTGGGGACGTCAGCGAGGTGATCGCCCCAGCCAGACTCAACCAAAACACCCGGCAACCAGGGAGAACCTGTACCCTGATTGACATCATGCCATAGAAGAAAAAATCCTTTATCTTCAGCTTTGTATAAATTAATTTTCTTCTTCTTTTTTTTAAAGCTATCCAACTGATTGATTTTCCATTTAATTCACTCTTAGGCAGACAAATATTGAAGAAGACAGCCTTGCACAAGATAAGATGGGTGAAGATGGAGAGTACTAAGGTAACTCTGAAAGAAATGTCACAGAGTGATGTGTTCCAATTCCTTTTGCAGAGCTGAAGAAGTCATTTTAAAACCTGTCTTCCTATCTCATGTTAACTTCGTACTCAGAAAAGATTCATATTCGATCTGGCTCAGTGCTGATGCTCACTTTTACAAAACATTCTGATATTAAGAGTGACAAAAGACAATATGAGACTTCATATGGGTTTGAAAAACAAATAGTCCTAAAACATAGCATGCTAAGTATTTATTAGCCAAACGCCTGATCTATCAATTCGGAGGTTATTTAATCAGCCTTACAGCTTTGCAACTGAATTTATATCACAGAATTAGAGCTGGAAGGGACTTCAGGAAGCCACTTGTTGTTTCCCTCACCTGAAGGCACACCCACTGCACACCAAATGTACCTATCAGTTCTGACAAGTGCTCGTCCCACACTGTCTATAAAAAACCTCTCCAGTGGTACGGGGGCTCCACAGCCTCTCATGACCGTTGCTGCAGTGCAGAATCACCACACAGCCAGGAAGTTTTACCTTGCTGTTTAACTTAAATCTCCTCAGTTGTTATTTAAACCCATTATTCTGTACCTTACGTGAACATAGAATTTACTCCTTTTCTCTGAAAGCTTTATGTATTTGAATATCGTTGTCTCGTCTTCCTCTTTTGTTCTCCAGAATAAACAAACACAGATCTATCAGTCTTGACACACAGCTCAGGGTTTCCCATCCCCTGAGCGCTGCTGTGCTGCACACGTTGTTCCTGGGTTACAGAGCACAAAAATGGATTCAGGGCTCCAGCTGCAGAGCAAGAAGTACCACATGTGCCTTACAGACAGCATTTCCACCATCTCAGAGGGACATTCCCCCTTTCTGCAATGCTCCACACATGGTGTTTGACCGAGACTAATTCACATCTCTCCCTTAAGCTGCACTGCGTGGCCATTCATCTCTCTTCCCACATTTCATGGCACTCACCATTCACCCAGATACAGAATTTTTCCTCACTGAAATGACCACTGTTTTCCAGACTGTTCCTTCAGAGAAGGCATAACCCTAATTCCACCCTCTGCAGCACTTACGGCACCTCTTAGCATGGCGTCACTGGCACATTTAATAAACACACTTCTGTCACCCACAACATTAATGAAAGAGCCAAGTAGCACGAGAGCGAGTGCAGACCCCTTGCAGAATACCACTTGGCCCCTGGGGTTTCACAGCCATGCCAGGTACAGCTTCACCCACTTCAGGTCTCCCTGCTTGCTCTGTGCATGCTGCAGGAGGCAGTGCTGAAGGCTTCACTCAACCCAAGGGTTAGAGTTTCTTTTAGGATCTGGCAACAACCATTGTTAGGCTTCCCTCCATACAAATCTCCACGGTTGTTACAACTGTACTTCCTGAGGCCAACTGCTGTTACTTTGCTGCTTTCCTTCTTCCTTTCCTGAAAATCACGTCTTATCAGTTTACGGCCATTCTTCACCTTCTGTCACCCGAATCAAAACACAGGTCCCGAGAACTGGCTGGGCAGCTTTGTGTTGTCCTGAACTGGTTTCCTAGAAGACAGCTTAGGCAAAATCCCACATTTCTTATTCTGAGCTTTGAATGAGTGAGGCTGCTCAGCAAACCCTTTTCAAATTTGACCTCCATTTGCGTTACATATTTATTTAAAGATACTAATAACTACAGCTACTTTGTCTATAAAAAACAAACAAACCAAAACAAAACAAACCAGCAACCAAACATCTGCTGCCAAATAACTGAGAGACTCAGGAACCACATCCAGAAATGTTAAGAGGTCCAAACCCTGCCCTACTCAAAGGGTAAAGGAAAACAAATGCTAAGTTTTGTTTTCCATGGGGGATGAAACCGTCACCTTTGACCACTTTGCCTTGGGTTTGATGTTTATAGAAGTAAAGAACTTCTGCTTTGCTGGATTTAGTGAACAAGGTCCAGTAGGATTCTGCATGAAACCAGAAGATAATTGTTCTGAGTGAAAGTACTTTCTTCTGGCCTTTACCATGAGGGTTCATCCTGCTTCAAGAGGAACAAGCACAAAATGAAGTGAATATAAACAATTATGTCTGCATGAGAAGACTGTGCGGTGTAAGAGGGAAACAAATACCACATATAAAGGCAGCTCATAATAAAACAAGGATCACAACTTTTCCGACAGGAGTCCCTTTAAAGATATCCATTAGACATGGACCTGAATGTATTTTTATGGGGCCTCTTTTGATTAACTCTCTTCATCTTGAAGGTTCTGTAAGTAATTGGCAAAATAATTAGTGCAGTGACTTCACCAGGAGAAGAAGTAGCCCCGAGTGCCCATGGCAGTTCTTGCAGGGCCCTCCTGTTTAACCTGTGTAGTGCTGAGAGAGAGAGCAGCCAATTCTCCAGCAGTCTGATGCATTCCTCAGAGGGACCCAATCACACTGCCCTTAGTTGCTGTGGGAACGGCCAGTAAGTCATGACTTTAGAGAAATCTGAACTGTACATACTGGCACATGCTACACACCTCAGTTGTCCTCCTTTAGCAGAGGGATTTGATGACTTGAAATGCCCCATTCTGCATAATAATGTGCCCTGCTTTGAAAGGGGGCTTGTTAGTTTCTAACTAACAAGTCAGCAATGCCTCCTCAAGAGGCAGGCACCACTACCACACCTCAGACCTGCAACGCGCTAGATGGAAACACGCTTGGCACCAGACCCAGAAAAAGCTGAAAGAGACGTGTAATGCTGTAACTAGCTGCACCCAGCTTGGTTAAGGCTGCATTAAATGAACCAGAAGTTTGGAACCCCCTTCTCATGGGCTGTAGGGCAAGCGGGTTTTCAAGGTAGCTGGGTGCACAGCAAAAGAAGGCTGCACCCAGGCAGATGGTCATGGGGATCCGAAGGCAGGATGCTATAGATAAAAGCATGCTACAGAACCGCTGTCACACAGTTCAGCACTGAATTATACTGAAAAATTAAGCAAAATCTGTCTCTCTCTGGAGAACTATGCCAAGCACTGCCCACTTCTGCAGCAGTTCATCTATCTCACTTTCCTAGCATCGCTTTCTACAACTTGTCAGTTATCTGTCTCTTGCTATCACACTTCAGAGCGCAGCTACGCTGGCTGACAATCCTTAGCCTTCAAAAGTGCACAGAGACAGGGAGCATACACCAACTACCGTGTACCGCAGAGACGTACTTCTGATTGTGAAGAATCAAAGGAAAATGCACACTGGGGAACTTCAGTTAGTTATTCAAATCAATCTGCTACTCTGCCACAAATAGGTTCCTACCAATCTATGACACTGTCAGAGGAACCTCTCCATTACCTCCAGGTATCTGCACAAATTCATACACATACACAAATAAAAGAGGACCTGGTTGAATTTCACCCCAGACAGGTATCAGAAAAGAAACAAAGTTAAATGCTTGCTTTTTAAAACCACAAGAACAAGATTTTTCAAGGGTTAATGAGTACCTAACACCGCGTTCTGCAGGCAACGATGATGGCAGCGTGGCACCTACCTCTAGCACCACTTTCAGCAAGCACCTTCCACAATAATGCTGAGATGGAAATGAACAACAGGACCGAGTGCCTGCTGGAGAAACCCCGCATAGTGAATTACGTGCCACTCTACATTATTCCACCCCGTCAGGGAGCCGGCGAGAGTCCGGCGCTCCCACAATCAGGAACCTGAAGGGGTTACTGAATATCCTGGATGGGCAGAGCTCAAAACTCAGAGCGAAACTGAAACCAAATGAAATGATCATAAGCATCAATAATGGAATAAAACAGGGAAAAAAAACCAAACAGAAACAGCATATATATGTAAGTCAATTCCTTTAGAAGTACGCTTCCTCTGCAATTACACTGGCAATAAAAATTGCTGTTCTGTCACAGCACCAGAAAATGCAGTATGGATCTTGAAATATTTAGACTTTAAAGACTGAGGTGTAGCACTATGATTAAGAGATAAGAGCATGTCATACGAAGACAGCCTGAGACTGCTAGGATTGTTCAGCCTGCAGGGAACAGTTTGGTGGGATCTTCTCAATGTGTACATATAACCTGATGTTTGGGAACAGCGAAGACAAGACCAGGCTCTTCTCCGAGGTGCTCAGTGGGGAAGAGGCAAAGGTACAAACTGGAACATGGGAAATCCCATTTAAACAATAACAATAAAGACACCCTTTTTTTTTTTTTTTTTTTTTTTTTTTTTTTCTGTGCTGCAGCGGTCATGCAGTGGCGCAGGTTGCCCCGCAGATAGCTTGTGGAATCTCCGTCCTGGGAGAAATTCAGAAGCAGCCTGTACTAAGAACCACAGGACCACCAAAATTCAAACCCTGTGACTGATACCATTGTCCCAGTGCTCCTCGAATGCCAGCAGCACGGGGCTGGGAGCCTGTTGGAGTGCCCGACCACCTCCTCATCGAGCAGCACTTTTCCTAATCCCCAACCTGACTGCACCCTGATGTAGCTGCATGCCGTTCCCTTGGATCCTACCACTGGAGCCGAGCTCAGCGCTGTCCCTCTGCTCCCCCTGAGGAGCTGCCATGAGGCCTCCCTTCAGCCTCTGCTCTGGGCTGAACAAACTGCTCCTCATACAACTTGCCCTTCAGACCCTTCAGTGTATTCACAGTCCTCCCCTGGATGCTCTCTAATAGCTTTAAGTCCTTCTTATACTGTGGTGCCCAAAACTGCACACAGTACTCGAGGTGAGGACACGCTAGTGGAAAGCAGATGATGGAGACGTGTTCCTTAACAGTCTGCAGACTCTGCCCCGAGCAGCAGAGTTGAATTAGATAATCACCAGAGGTCTCTTCTTACCTCAACCATTCCGTGTCTCCTCTCAAAAATAATAGTCTGGGGGTTCTGCTGTTGCGAATGTGTAAGAAAATCGATAGCTTGTAATTGTACTCTTCACTCCTAGCTTTTCTTTAAACATTCTGGCATTTAGAACTGTAAAAAAAAGCCTTCATAAGCGAACAGAGGATTACCCATAATGTGAAGTTGCAGCCTATTCTGCAGATGTAAGCAAACAACTGTAAGAAGGTGTGAATTGTTCTAATTAACTCCATGGGCACATAGCTGGAAAGCTATACAGTGGCAATTTAAATGCCAACATTTCCTTGTCAAGCACTTCAACAGAAATCCTTAGGGCCCCTGTATTTCACAGTCTCCTAAGGCCGAGCACATTTTCCAGGGTTACAGCAGTGCCAGAGAAATCAAAACCTTGAGGTCTCCTTTCCACAGTGCAGGTACAGCCATCTCAGGAACAATACAAGTTAAAAATAGGAAGTCTGGCAGCAGACTAGATGAGGCCAAGCAGGAAAACAGTCATTGGCAACTTAAGGAGAAATGCAAACTATAGCCAGATTCATCTAACTTCAAGTCCACTCTATTAAAACCCTGACTGTCTTAACTAACCTGGAGATTACCCAAAATTCAGAGCCAGCTGCAATACACGGGTGCAGAAGTCCAGTTTGCTGCAGAGCAAAGGAGGCCACAATCACAGCAGAAATACCACCAGAAGTGCAACATATGAGTGGGCACGTTTGTAGGTGGGAAAGCCTCACATGCAAGATCACAACATCAAGATTACAAAGAAAACCTTCAAGTGTCTTAAAAAAAGGGATCAGGTACAAAGCAATACCTATGCAACAAAACGAGCTTAACTGTTTATCACATTCAAACGCACTCTCAACATTCAGGAGGAATTCTCACTACAGTTACAGAAGACAGTGAAAAGTATGCGTAGTTACAGCTACATCAGTGTAAGTTAAATGGCAAAGTGTCATCGCATAGCTGGAAGATGTGGACTTGCCTTTACCTGCTCAGAGCCCAACATTCCCACATACTACTAGAACAAAAGACATTAGCCCATTAGATCCTGTGGTTTAGCTTACATGGTGGCCACACAGACGCTGGCACCACTGTGCTGGAGAATGTACACAGATGGGGCCAAGGGAGCACTGCTCCCTGTGGAAGTTACTGTGGAACTGCTGCTTTAGAGAAAAGAAGTAGCAGCAGGGTGTGAGCATGAGGGGAACAGGAAAAAACATTCTGCAGATATACACATCTACGAATCGTTGTCACACGTATTAATATTATACCACTAAGTGCATTATCAGTAAAGATACAACTGATAAAACTGNCCCCCCCCTTTTTTTTTTTAATGATCTGTGCAACTGATTTAATATTAACTTACCAGCATTTCTGAAGAGGAAGCATGAGCTATCATCTTACAGGTCACTGAAGAGCATGCAGACACAGTGACAGGAGATGCTCTGATGTGTTTTAGAAAAGGATCTTGAGGACAGAAGCTTTATTTGCTTTATTTCATTAAAATAAATACTAGTGGTAAAATTAGCTCTGGCACCAGTGGATGGATTTCAGAGCATCAGGACTATTCTTGGACTACAAGACCCAAAACCCCACATCTTTCAATTCCAGAAGTCTATTTAATCCACGTGAAATCCATTGACCACAGTCAAAATTATCATTTTGAAAGTCACAGTAAATTTTCACAAAACGATAAAATAAAAAAATAATAATTATGGTCTGAGAATGATAAGGAATGTGTCAAAACAACAGGAGGCAATCAACATCAATTCATGGACCGTTTCACATTTGAAAGCATTACTTTGGAGTTGTTTCCCTTCGAAAGGGAGGGCCCAGGAGCGTTTATTGGCTGAAGTCTTGGCCTGGGAGCAAACAAAAGCAGCTTGATACAGAAGACTGGGAGATGATCCTAACTGTATCCCATGAAGGCGAGATACAAGCTGGCCTCTCCCTACTTCCTCCGATTTGCTGACCTAAAATTTGCAAGGCCTGGAAGACAGGAACAAAGGAGTTCCTGCTGAGATCCCAAAGCCAGAAGCTGTCACTCCAACAGAAAAGGTACGCTCACTTTGGACAACATGCAAGAGTTTGTACTGTGAGTATTTGTCAACTGAACAACACAACCTCCGACAGCCCATCACTACTGAAGATCAGCACCCAACACCAAGACATCGCTGGACCGAGCTTTGCTGTGTCTGAACATCCGTCTGTCAGTCTTTCCCCGTTTATTACCATTTCTCTTTTATTCTTTTACTCTAAGAAGTAGCCGTTGCCTCATATAGTCCTACCTGTAATGCTTATTAGTCATAATTAGCTAATTAGTCAATATTGCCTCCAAGTAGAGTATTAGTTGTTATTAGGAAAGCTGTCAGTAAATTGATGTGTATTATTCCTCTGAGTCTCGGATGACTCCGTTGTGGTAGTGATCCCTGCTGACCAGGGGAGGCACGGCTTGGGAGACTACATGCAGATATATACTATATATATCATACTACATGCAGATACGTGTGGAGGAAAAGATACTCCTCAAACCCATGCCTGGAGTCTTGGACAGTATTAATAAATCACTGGAAAAGAAACAGTGAATGTTACCTATCTGGATTTTGTGAAGGCAGGTCTGATTTACAGAATGAGTCAGTGAGATAGTGGAAAACTATTAAAGCACATTAAAGATTAGCTAAGGGTCAGGAACACCAGCGTAAGATCAAGTCTTTAATTTTTCTAGAGATCTGGACTGCACTACACTGTCTGACTTACAACTGAACTGTTTTCTGTCAAAAGAAACCAGTCGTATAAAACAGAAGATAAAAATGCCTTTTTAAAGCAATGGTTTGAAAAGAACATCTTATTTCTTCTCCCTACATTTTGCTGAGCCAAAAAAGGTCATAAAGGCTCTTCTTAAGGGGAAAGGCAGAAAGTACTGAATTGTTCTGAATGCGTCCTTTGCACTGGTCACAGCTTTGATACTATTGTGGTTTTTTGGGCAAACCGTGTCCGATGTGGGCAATACTTCAATATTCATTTTCATTGATGAACAAAAGTGAACTTATATGGATAGTGATAGCAATCCAGAAGAGTCCATACATCTGCAGTTAACTCTGTATGCTTATTAAGGTCCAAAATGCTGCAGAAAGGAAGGAGAGTTGTTCCTCAAATTAATCCAATACTTTTGAACGACAGGAAATGACTCTGTTTCCTTCTCAAATTATTAACGAGTCTCCACAGATTATCAAGGAGTTATCATTACTTCTGCCGGACCATCAAGCCCCTTCTGACAGCTGTGGGAAATTTCTTTTCCTCGGTTACCAGACTTAAAAGTTGCTTCATGCTAACTACGTATCCTGCCTACGATACTACTTCTGATCAGCATTACTTCACCTTTACCTCAGGCCTTTATTTCCGCCCGTAAGTGCCTCAATCAGTGCGTCGCCTTCACACATACTTTAACAGGTCTTTCCTGGTTATTTCCTTGGGGATCCTATATACTCAATGCCCTACAAAGAGAGCTCTTCCTCTTAAATTGCTGATCTTGCAATTTCCTAATAAACTGATGACAAAGCAAAGTGGAATGCAGTAAGAAGGAAAGCACCAGGCTGAAAGGCCGCTACTGCATGGTCTGATGGACTGAACTGGGGACTGACCACACTTAAAAATCCTCTTTAGTGTCTTCAACGTGAAAAAAAACAGCGTTGTGTTAAAAAAAAAAAAAAAAGCAGAAATATGATGAAATTTCAGAGCATTAAGGAAATAATTTTGACAGCTACAATAATAAGTGAAACAATTCAAATTAGAAGGTCATATGCCTATGAAGTAGCAACAAGAACTGCTCTTACATGCTGTAATACTGTGAGCTGAAAATGTAAGGGAGAAGAAAACCTTGTTAGCATTTGATCAGTAAATGAATTGCAAGGCAGCAGAGTGTTGGAGTTAAAAACTGTGATTAATTGAGAGAGGTATTTCCAATATACGTAAAGAAGATCTAATGCCACACAAGAAAGTAATCTGTAACACCTTCAGCAAAATGGCATATATAGTTCTGACTACACTTACGCACAAATTAATTTCCCTAAACAGGGGCAGAAAAAGGCTACGATGTTGGTCAAGGAATGGAATCTCTGTCATACTAACAGAGACTAAAAGATGTTGACTGGCTCACTTTTCCAAAAATGAAGACCAAATTAAGGGGACCTAAGATAGTATATCAAATAAGCCCACAAGAGAGAACAGTTATCACAGCCTAAGGACAGCACTGGTGGAAGAAAAAAGTAGAACTTGCCGTGAGTAAATTCTGGCTGAGGGTGGTCCAGCTCTTACAATGAGTGAGCTTCTGGAGCGGTTCTTGTACAAATAATGATGACAGATTTTGAACAGAGCTTGATAAATGAATGATATTACATAATGCTGTCACCTATCACAAACAGAATCTAACTTGACACATGAGATATCTGACTGCCTTACGTTCTTGTCACTTCTCCCAGTTCCTCTTCAGCTAGGGTGCCAAGAAGACAGCACACAGAAAGTTTCCAGGAGTCTGAGGGTACAGCCATTCGTACTGGTGCTCTTTTGAAAAGAAGCACGTGCAGGAGGTTCCACAAAGGCCTCCCAGACCAGCCTGCAGCACAGGCTTCCTTTACTCATGCCACTATGCCTGCTCCAGTCATGCCTTGTCACAGAGAGCCAGCGCACAGCAGCAGCTCAGGTCCCACACTTATCCATCAGCCCCATTAGTTCTGGTGACAGCTATACAGACTGGTATTTTTGGACGTGGTTGGATACTGGTTACTGAATGCTGCTGGCCGTTGGCAGTTAATCTGCTTGTATTTTAATGGATGAGCTGAGGTAACTGTCATTTTGTATGCTGTTCTCTTCTAGTTCTCACTATCCTATTTCAGAGATGAAACAAAACTGATCTCAACTGAAGGCATACATGTGACGCCACATACACATTTCCACAGCATTTTCTGTTACATCCTGTTGGCTTTTACAATGGTTCGTTACTGTTCCTTTATGCTGCTCTCGGCAGGGATTAAGCTTTGTCTGAGCTATCCATAGCACCTTCTAGATAATTTCTTCCTGCAAGGCTGACACTAATAGGAAATCTATCTGTGGGTATTCTACCGTTCTTTTACGTGAATATCACATCTATAATCAATTAAAAAAAAAAAATCCAGTCACATTCCTGTTGCTACTGTGAAGCTTCTGTTCAGGTCCAAGAATTGTTTTGCTGAGGAAATGCATGATAGTGCTGTTCCACATAAATACATTTTCTGTAATATACACTGCTGTTACATATATTACGTAGTAATAACTGCAGAGCAATTGTGCCACAGCTCACAGACCCATCCAGTCATTACTTGTTTTGCATGGAGTAGAACACCAGGAAACACAAACGTACAAAACACATCTCCTCAGCAGCCACTTTAACGCTCCAGTATGCCCCAACCAACTACATATTTTACATCTCTTAAGCACGAGCTTAAGCACGTCACCAAAACCCATCTGTAGGTTTTAAGGCCTCACTTAATGTCTTGTGGAGAATTAGAATTGCTATGCACCCAACTCGGTATGGTGTAAGAGCACTGCTGCCAGAAGCCCCATCCTCTGAGGTATTGAGCACTGCCTGAGGAGTCCATGAGCTCTTGTCTGTCATCTGGGTATTATGAATACTCTGTGTTTTGTCACCGTCAAAAGCCAGAATTGAAGCGTTAACTTGGTTTACATTTGAGTACTTAAATGTGCCACTGGTTCTCCTAGTCCTGGGTTACAAAAACCGCTGCCTCCTTGAGAAAGCGTGGTTGGGGATGGTCTGAAGATCTTTGTTCTTATGCTACAAATTTTATTCTTCTTCTGCCATGCATATTTACCCTTAGACAACATCTAACTCTTCACCTCATCTGCCACTTCAGAAGCTGTCAAATGGCTATTCAAGCATTAAAAAAAACGAAGGGTCTGTTAAGTTGTAAATTAAATGACAGTCTATAGCTGAAAATTAGCAGTAACATGCCCAAAACTTTATTGATTGCTAAGAAAAGGTGAATAACCCCCACTACGGCTGGCTGTGTAATTACTGACCTTTAGAACTCAAGAGCTATTAATTTAAGAGCAGATACCAGTGAACTAGCAAACGAAATATTTTGCAGCAGGACGGTAAAGGCAGGTATCAGGTTTGTGCATGCATTCAGTGCCACCTTGGAAGGCAGTGGCATATGTCTGTCTTCTCTGTTTTAACCAAGAATATCATCCAGGCTATATCTGGACATAAAAAGCCTGTCAACTAAGGTCTGAAGATCAGTAGGACTGCACCCCCAGATACTAAGGCCTTTCAGTACGCTGTAAGAAATACACATCTTTCCAAATAGCTTCTAAAGTGACTGCTACAGGTGGGAAAACTGCACTGCCAAGTTCAGCCAATTAAACTAATTTAACTAATGAAAAAAAAAAAAAAGTGTCTGACCTGATGCAGATGTCCTTCCGTGAAGAGCAGTTTCAGTAGGCAGGAGATCTTTCGAGTTGGAAGTGAACGGTGATTGTCTAAATGTGTCTTCAGAAAAGTAAGGGCTATGGGGGAAATAAGACACCTTTTAATAAACAAGGCAGCAGTTAATGAAAAAGGAATCATCCATTTTGACCTTAACGTCTTAATATAATAAATATCATCTTGTTAAAAGCCACGCTTAACTTACTGAATTCACACTGAAAGATATCCAGACTGTGAGGTAAGGTGTGGAGAAGAGACAAGCTTTGGGCAATCTGCACTGGAGAGCAAAACCTCCCACAATACTTTTCATTACTGCACATCAACAACTCAGATTTGTTCTATCCCAACACAACATAGAACAAGAAAATCACTGTTTCAAGAATCTGTATTCTACTCCCATAACATCTAGAATATACACAAAATACTTGAAAGAATTTAATAACCTGAGGAATATAGTAATTACATTCGAAACAAAACTCTTCCGATTTTCAGTTGAGATGCTGAACAGTTCTTTATTGACAGAGCATTCTGTGTATGAAATTAACTCTATTAATTCGAATTGGAGAGCAGGAAACAATTCTCAGAAGCCAACTGAACGCTGACTGCCCAAACACAGCATAGATCATCAGCCACCTGATTCGAAAAAGTATATCGTGCTTTGGTTTTAACTAACAGGCAGTAAAAAGTTCATTCCGAGCAAAAAAGGGAAATTCAATTAAATCTGATCTGCACCGTATTGAGATTCCTCGAGAGGCTGAGAAATCTGTTTCTTTTGCTTTTGTTTTTTACTACTGTTAATTTTTTGCTGTTCTATACACGGCTGCTAGCGGGATATTCTGGTACTTCTGCAGAAGTTTGAACACACCCACAAACAGTCGCGAAGTTGAGCTGGACGAAAATCACGAAGCTGCCCCAAACCTTGAGCAGTTCAGTGTATGCAGATACCTGATTAATCAGGGTAAAGTGAAGTGCTCCAGCCCACATGTACGAAAGTTAACTTTTCCAAGACTCACACTCCCCCTCAGGGGTGACATAATATAAACCAGACTGACGCTGTATAAAAATATGGTGTAATTCATTGCAACGTTCCTCCCACTGGCTTAATAATGATTAAAAAAAAGACCAATAAAAAATGTTTAGGAACTGTTGTAACTCTGCAGAATCATGCAGCCCACTCAGGTTTCCATGCTGGATGGTCCGGTGCCACACTGTTCGTTGCTAGTTCTAGACACAGTGAATGACGCAGAGCTCATCTGTTTCAGGTTAGGATATAAATCCTGAGGAGGTTGCTGTTGAAGACCGCATTGTGTTGGTGTCTTAAGGATCTCCCCTGTTTGCCATCGGCCTGCAGTGAATCACACGACCATCTGTGGATGTGCCTTTGTCTTTTGTCTTTTTTAACCTGTCTAAAATGGCAGATGAGTCCCTTCCGTGTCAGCCCTATCACTGTCTGTATTTCAGTGGGCATGCCCTCCAGTTCCTAACCCAAAGTATGGACAGACAGTTCCTGCAACACAGAAACTACATACGCTGTTTACAGTCCCTTCAGATGAAGAGAAAGCTTTACTACTCCTTTTTTTTTTTTTTCTTCTGGCTGCACTTTTCCAGTTTTCTGTCTTCACAGTTCTCTAGATGAAAGAAACTTATCTTGGCATCTCATGCTGGTGTACTCGCTTCCAGATCATTTGCTTCTCCGCTTTCTTTCTCCTTATCACAGATGGCAGGTTCTACCATCTCACTCAGCCATTGAACTGTGAGGAATCCTTGCCAGTTTCGGCTGCTTGAGCAAAGTCATATGGAAGTACACGCTTACGCAGTCCAGGAATACTCACAGGAAGAATAGCAACAGACGGGTGACAGAAATGTTAATATGGAATAAGACACAAAAAAAGAAGTGCTTGTGTACCCTCAGCTTGCTCATTTAAGACTCTCACCAATGACACGGCTGAACCTCTCTACCGCCCAATTACTCACAGGTGGACGACACTGACCTCACCTTGACTCTGCAGCTGTCAGCAAACTTCACATAACAATTGTGATTCCAGTGCCTTCCTGTCATGACTCCAGATGTAGGACGGTGAGCCAAACTGCAACACTACACGTTTTCTTAATGCAGCCTTCGTGCCTCTATTCTCTGCTGGCTGCTCCATCACGTTCTATTTTTGAGAGGTGTCATACTCTTACCAGTAAAGACTTCCAGCTGTTTGCTTGGTTTGGGGTGCTTTGTTCTTTTTTTTGGCAAGGTCTTTTGAGTCAATCTGTTATAACTCACAGGATTTAGCGGACTGACTCACTTGTCCTTAAGAAGCTCTTCTCATTCATGACTTCTTCTGTTGATAGACAGGTAAGATGAGAAAAGCACCCAGAACAATTCAGTTGGGCACCCTGCTTTTCAAACACCGATGGGCAGCAGCCATTATCAGGACATCTCAGTAAAATTCAGTGCAAGTTAGACAACGGCCAACTGTACTTCTACATTCCTTCCTAAGAAGGAAGGTTGTCTGAGCTGTCCTCAGCCTTTCCAGTTTGAACTATTTTTGATTGATCCAAAAGTAGCTCTGGATTCTCACACCGGTAATATCACAAGACACTAAAATCTATTTTCTCCCAACTATTTGTCACCCATCCCTGCAACATATACTGGATGGTTAATGAGGAGTTGGACAATACGTGCATTCAACTCTAAAAGTATCTTCCAGGCTTACGCTTTTTAAGATGTAACGATAAGTCTGTGCAGTCTCTGTCCCACAAGTTCCCAAACTACCAAATATGAAAAGCATTCACAATAACCAGAAGTTAAAAGCTCAATTTCATTCTCTTTCAACCTGTAACATCAAAAAGATCCCTAATGGGCATTTACTGAGTCGTTCAGTTTATTAAAAACAAATTTATTACAGTTACCATGAAAGAAGGAGATGGGCCTAGGAATTTAAGATGAGCACATTTCAGAGACCTTTTCTTCTGCAACTTGAAATGCTTTTCAAACTGTCTAGACAAAACTACCTTAGTTATCAAGCCCTGCACATGCTGGGAGTTTCTGCACAAGAGGCTGCAGAGACACTGAAGGTCTTACTCTACCTTTGAAGGAACTCTCTGAGACTTCAGCCACAGTCTTCAAAACCACCCACGCTGACCAGAGAAATACCAGGGAAGACATCAGTGTACACGTTCTTGTCTCAAGGGATGGATGACAGCCAAAGTAATACCTGCTTACTCCTAACCATGGGCTCCCAACTTTTTACCAATTCTAGCTGCCACTTATTACACAATAGTTTTGAGTTTTTCCCTAAGGACACCTCACTTTGCTGCTCACATATTTAAACAACCTGTGAGTTTGTTCCCAGTCAAAATACAGTAAAGGGTTTATTTCTTTAACAACACATGCTATAATTGAATCATATTTTTCATTCCTGCATCATTTCACATATTGCGTTAATGTGACTAATCTTGAGCAAAAATTCCATTAGCATTGTCTCTTGCAGTCTTTTAAATATTCATCTCTAGAAGGCACTGAGAAGATACAGAAACACTAAACTGGAATTTTATTCAAGAAATCCAAGTTCGACACAAGACTGAATCACACACCCCTTCTTACATTGGTTCATGCCTTAAAATCCAGTTGTCAGCCTGTTCTTCCCTCAAGCACCACATGTACTATGCAGTTTCAATTAAACTTTGGTTTTTGCAGAAGAAGAAAGCGCACAGAGAAAACAGTTCTTAAAACCAAGTGTGAATACTTGATCACAGGAGAACAGTCACTTCGGCCCAAAGGCTTTTTGCAACATGGACACTAAGAAATCCTATCTATTGGTGTAATTTCTCACATACAAGTTCCATTACTAAAAGAAAATATCTTACACTTGTAATACCAGGTCACATTTGCAAGAGAGAGACATATCCAAAGTTCACAAAGCAGAACTCAGCAATGTCATTTACGCCGCAGCTTTATGGATAACAACAGACTGTGCTTACCTGACTGTAGTTCTGATGGTGTTATCTTTATTGTGGTTGTGCTCTTTGCTCACCTTTTCTGCAGAGGAATGTACATTTTTTTGTGATTATAGGAAATATCATTATTTTCCCTATCAAATTTTATTCAGCAGAACTATTTTAATGCTTTCTGATAACAGTATAATCCAGAATAATTTAAGGGGAAGTGGTTACGGACGAAGAGCAGCTTTTAAAATGTAACTCATAACAGTTTTTTTCAGTCTCACATTTCAGTGTTAGAGCTCCATGTGCCCTACAGCCTTTCATTAAACAGAGCTCAAATCGTTGGACATATGTAATAGCTGAAGTTCAACTTCTATTGCAAAGAAACGGACAGCACAACTTCAGGAACACTGTGTGTTTCAGCCACTGTCCATTTATGACCGTAGCTACCTCTACATTCCAAGGCCTCAATCAGTCAGCTGTCACTAATCATTTAATTAGCCTTCAAAAATACAAGAGTTGAACTCTGGCTTTTCCAATGGAGTTCAAATATTACGAACCTGATCAGACTGTCAACAGTGCTCTGAAACATATGTTAACTATGGGGAACATTTGGCAAGACTTTTGTATTTCAAATCCAATGGTGGAAGGGCTCTACGTCCTATTATGCTTCAGCCTTAGCCATCTCATACTTTTGTAGCACCCTAATGAGTATACACAATCTCTTTCTGCTCTTTAAACTCTGCTTTCAACTATTTCCACTGCTTTTACCTGATAACTGGAAGAGCAGCTCAGATGCCATCTTCACTGATATATCCTGGCTGAACAGATTTCGTTCTGGGAGCACGCGACCTTCTGGTGCCTTCTGCATGTGTTCACTCATGTCTCGCCCTAATAAAGTGCTGTAGCCAACGTTTTGGCTGGGTTGGCTGGGGGATGCTGAAGTCTGGGAATCATGAATGTCAACTTCCATTGGTTCTTCTTTTATCTTTACAGTCTGGGTTTCCTTGTAACTCTCAGCTGCAAATACATATTAAAAGAAAAAAAGAAGGAAAAAAAAGCCACCACAATTACTTAATTAGGTTACAATTTTTCAGAGCACTCAAAGCAAGAGTCTCAATTACAAAGTTTAATTTGTATACTGTATAACAGCAAATGGTGAGAGAAACAAGCAGCTGACTGCTACAATATTCTTCTGGGAGTTGATAAATAGAAGAAATCTCTTGAAAATAATACTTTAAGCTACAGAGCAGAAAACTACATATTTGCAAATCTGAGAATTACATCATTTTTTATCAACACCGTGGAATCACATCTCCCAGTTTGTGAAGCTTGACTTTTATTTATTGCGTGCTGTTACAATTAAAAACCCACTCTTCAAAGCTGGGCACTGCAGCTGTCTTGCAAACTCTTAGTTGCTCTCTATCAGAGAAGTACCAGTGCAGACAGTTGGAAATAGTGCTATAGGGGTGGAGGTAGAAAACTCACCTTCTGCTCTCTTTTCAATATGAGGTAAGTAGTTTTCTAATACGTAACAACCTTCGATATTCCCTCAGATATTACAAGACCCAATAACCTTGATGACTTTGCTTCCATACATCCGTATCTTTCCATATCTACCTTCCTCTCCAGTGTACTAAACGTAGAAAACAAAACCATCATTTAGAAGCCAATGTGTAGTTCATGTTCTGTACTTGTTTTTTCCAGGTGCTCTGGATGCTCTGACTTTTTCTTCAGAAGAACAGCTCTGAAACCTCAAAAACAAGGTCCCAAGGTAACTTGGCTACAATGCTCCCAACGCGCCCTTCTCGACTCAGACTTTCAACTGTGAAAAGTGAAGTTGAAGACCTGAAGTTAAGTTCAGAGAGATATGACAAGTTTTTCTAAGGATCTTCTTTCAGAGTGCTCCTGAAAGGACATTATCTATAATGGTGGAACGGCCCAACCAGGTGTGCAGCCTCTTCTGTCTGGATGCAGACAGACACTTGTGAAACAGGCAGCCTAAGAAGAAAGGCAGACTCAAGGAAATAAATGTGTGAACAGTCATGTCGGAGAATGGCTGTCCAGGTGAGAAAATGTTCTGACAAAGATCTCTGATTCTAGATTCAAAAAGATGTCTGAGGGATTTATCCTTTTTGCCTAAACCTGTATATATACTTCTGCTACTAACCACGACACTCAAGACCTTAAGACAAATCTGAGTCTGCTTACTTTAGGGTACATGCCCTAGAGTAGTCTGCGTAGCCTCCAGAGGTGGGGCCAAAGTAAAGCATGACTTTAAACTGCTCAAATGCAAAAGAACCAACCCCATCAACAGTATTTTCTATCCAATCTGGGTCTGAGAGAAAAGCGAAGAAAACACCAAACAGTAAGTTCACTTGAAAAACTCATCTGTTGCTGCCCCCCTCTGCCTTGTGTTCCTCTCTAAAGCAAATATCAGTGTGTCAGCACTACAGATTTTACTCCAAGTACAAACGTTTCAAACACCATCCTTTGTTGTCAGTTACTCAACACCACAGTAATACTCAGGGGCACCACAACACAGCTCAGGTCATTCCTGCTAGCACACTCAGCACAGCGAGTTGGTTGGTGCCCTCTCCCAGCCTCTAGCCAAGATGAACAGGATCCTTTCAATACGCAGGCCTACACATCTCACATGAATTTAAATGGACACATTCTACCTCTTCATCCCCCTGGTTCATCTTTCTCCTCCGCTGTCCTTAAGTGGAGGAAAAAGTGGCTTTGCTTCTTGCTGATCTTAAAATAAAAATAAATAAATAAATAATAATTAAAAAAAAGCAAAGCCAGGAGATAAAAGCTGCTTGGATATGCTCCAGGAGTGATTTACATGAAGTGCTTTCAGACTTCTCTTGTAACATTTCTTGACCTTTCAAAAAAAAACCCAAACAAAACAAAAAAAAAAAAAAAAAAAAAACCCAAACAAAAAATAACCCCATACAAACATTTAGAAAAAATCCTGACCGTTTATCATGATCCGCCAGATACGGACATTTTGATAGTGAATTCTCAACTGAAGAAGAGTTGAAAATATTATGTAATGCCTTTTTTCCCTGTTAAACTTTTTTTTTTTTTGTAAAGCTTATATTAGTCTCTTAATATAAAGCTACAGAACACTGCATCTGTGGTGAGAAATGAAAGAATACTATGCTGTGCACTCAAGAGTACACAGAGAATGGCAAAGGAACGCATGAGGTAACACTGTCAATAAAAGCTCAGGTAACTCCACCAACAAATGAGTTCTTTAGCTGCCCTACGTGCTGAGCTCTGCACCCAGCTGCCAAATTTAGGCACAGAGTCAAGTTGACCTTTGTTGCTCTTTCTGCTTTTAAAATATTCTTTCTATTTCTGTTCCTGCCCCACACAGCTGAATTCCCTGTCCTGGAAATGCTTTTCAGACAGACAAACTGATACAACCCATCTAAGGCAACAGTTGAGCAATACCAATGACCTTCTCTCCCCTGCAATCAGCCAGCAAGCCAGAAGCCCTAACTAAATTTACATACTAAATTTCCTTTGCCCTTTACCTCTGCAGCTGCACCCTTCTGACCTGGCAGAACATACCTGATGAATGTGAATCCTGTCACAGTCCAATTCCCAGAAACAAAGAGAGAAGACACGGAGAGTCTCTACAGTAATTTTACCATACTAACTAAAGAGAAATTCTGTCCCATGAGCAAGAGCTGCATCACAAGCCACAGGCAGACAACTGAGCTGTGCTAGATAGACAGATCCTGGGTGGAATTAACATTATAGCCAGACACATCTCACTGTACAGGCAGTCAGACTGTGACTTCTTAACAATTATTTTGCCTTCTGTTCATTTGCGGAGTAAGGAGACAACGCTCATCTCCTCTCAGAGGTACCTCACGTGGTCATTGTGCAGCTGATGGTTTTGAAGTCAAAGATGGGTACACTGAAAAGTCTCTCCATTCAAATAATTAAAGCCTCGCTAGCTTTGTTTTTTTTTCCCCACTGCTGCATCTCTCCTGGACCACACGGACTATGTTAAATAAACTGCACTGTACCGCAATTCAAAATTAGTATACAGGAGTAATCTTCTTCACCCAAATTTTTATAAAAGTAGAAACATCCAAATCCCAGGAAAAACAAACAAACAAACAAACAATACAAACATCAACAAAAAAACCCAAACCAGCAGTGGAGACTACCAACTCACACAGCTTTAAAGTGTCTGGACTGTGATCTGGTCTGCTATTGATTTAAACACGGTCTGCTATTCATTTCAGATTAAACTGGATGAAGCTCAGAGCAACAGTACAGCATACAGCAGTGAACATTGCTTCCCTGGCAGCAGAGGAACTGAATGACCTAATACACCTTCCTTCTTTTTTTTTTTTTTTTTCTCCCCTCTGCTGGCTTTTTT